>VZRW01010736.1:93022-134849 GCA_013398125.1 Aegotheles bennettii
CGAGGACGGGAGGGGAGAGGGAGAGCGAGAGGACGGGGGGGGAGAAGCACACGTGATGGCAGCCCCCTCCCCCGGGACAGCAGGGGAGGTGAGGGGCTTCTCCTCGCTCGGCGGCAGCGCACGGCGGGGCCGGCCCCGCGGGGAGCGGGGGGGGCCGGGCCGGTGGGGGGGACCGCGGAAAGGCGTGCAGGGATAATACCGGGGGGTGAGCGAAAGCAGAGCGGGTCCCGAGGGGCAGCGGGGAAGGAGGGCCGCTGGCACGTCGTGTGTCATCCCACGAGACGGTTTATTACTCACTAATAAGCTGGCGTGAGTGGGGATGGGGAAGAAAGCAAAGAGACCATCTCTGCTATTGATTAATTGTAAGCGTTGTGTTTAATTTTTACTGAAGGGAAGCCCAGCACGTATGGTGGGAGTATTTGTACCAATCCAAGTAAATAACCATGTTTACGATGAAGGTAGTGACTTTTGTAACGAACGTGGTGCTTTCAGTATTCAGGGTTTTTCCAGTCCCTCATGTGGAGATGCTTCAGAGGGTCAGAAGCACTGCACAGGTACAGGGTGCCAGGCACATACCTTGAGTGCAGGCCCTCGGTGTCTTGCTGTGAGGCTGGAAGCTTGGTGTAAATTGACAGCACTCTGACCAGTTTTACATAGGGGAAAACACAGGACAATGCTTTACATTCAGCAAGGTTTTTTCCTGTCTCAGTTGTCACTTTTTGTGCAAGTTATTTACTCCACTGTACAAACCATTTGTTTTTCAAGAACAAGAACTGCCCCTTACCCTCAGTCTCTCTGCTGCTGCATGTCACTGCCTTGCTGTAAGGTATAGCACTTGTGTGAGGGCACTTGGCTTGCTCTAAGGTATAGCTCTTGTGTGAGGAGACCTTTGAGTAGTTCGTTAACCGGAACAGTCGAGAATAAGGCCATAAATCCAGCAGTAAGCTTTGGGTAGGCACATTGGTCAAACACGTGAAGTCAGATTGTTATCTTTTTAAACACTGCGATGAAGAAGTAAGTCCTGTGTTACTGAGACTGAGAGAGCAATTTCCTTTTGGCGTATGGGGTTCAATGCTGACTGCATCTGCCAAGGAATAGTTCTCCTGTAATTATTTGCTAGCAGTGATGCTAGATGTCAGAGGAGCTCTGCTCCTCGGGAAGGTAGGGTATGTTAACTCACATGGGTTCTGTTTGGCTGTAACCGGGCTGCTGAGGTACGTTGGCCAGGGTGTTTAAAGCTTGCTAGATCTGCGTACTGCAATCTGGCCTGCTACCTTTTGGACCTTCAGTCCCTGGCACTGGCACAGATCTCATGTTTTGAAGGTAGTACTTTGCTGTTGTAGGAGCAAATACTCACATAACCCTTTCCATAAATGCAACTAGATCCATCTTACATTAAATAAGGTATTTTCCTGTACTTCTTGCTGGAAGGCTGGACTAGAACTTCCCTCATCTCTTTGTTAGAAAGCTCCTTATAATACCCAGGCTAAACACATTCAAGACCAGTTCATACTCACTTGTCCTTGTGCTGTACAGTGTTTCAGTTAGGCATTTCTCTTTCCCTTGCATTTAAACCTATGATATATTTATAGACAGTAGTCATAGCTACTCTCAACTTGTCTAGCCCATCAGTAAGTTTTCTTAGTGTCCTCGCATAAAACAGTGCCTGTAATTCACATTTTTCTGCAGATGCAATTTGAATTCAGCTTTCTTCAGCATAGCTGACATGGAACTTGTAGCAGTTTTTCACAAAGTATTGCCAGTCTTTGCAATGAAAGTAGTCTCTCCTGATTTCTTCCAAAATGACCTTTTCTCATACAGCCAATTTGCTTTTCATATGACCAAACCTCACTGATGGTTTGGGGTCACTCTGTGAGTGACTAATACAGGCAACTCCTTCTATTCATCGGTCAGTTACAGTCCATATTAAAAATGCTTTTTATAAATGTCCAAGAACATGACCTTATCTTTTACATTATTGAATTTCATCTCATTTCTGCTATTCCAATCCTCAAATTTATGTAGTCATCTCCATAGTATATTCTGAATCTCCATTCTATCAAGAATCCTGCTCAGTTCTTTGTGTCCAGAGCACTCCCACTTTTATGCTAATGAAAATACACACACGTACAAGCTATTGGTCCCAGAACAAACTTTAAGAAACTGTAACTTCTCCCAGTTTAAACATTCCCCTCCCCGGGCAGTGTGTTGTTGTCTGTGGTGAGTTCCCAGCTGAATCTGCGGCTTTGTTTCAGTTTCCCATCTCTTCCAGCTTAACTAGGCAATCCCTGTGCAGCACCGTATCAAGCTTTTAACAAGTCCATGTAGACTGTAAGTAAATCTCATGGGGTTTGGCATTGAGTTTTTTTGTTGTTGCTATTTTTTGACTCTTGAGATGGATGACGTGCCATTTTTTTTATCTAGAAAAGCCACGTCGGAGTTGTGCTATCTGCCTGGATGCATCTCTAGCTAGTCTTAAGTGAGTGATACAGTCATGCTTGATTGGCAAATTCACACTATGCCAGCTGGGCATTCATTCTTATACTGTTCTCTGATACATGTATTAAAAAAAAAAAACAAACCCTAAACACTTTTCTGCCAGCTAAAGAAGCAAAAGAACTCTGGAAGAATTTGAACAAGCTGCTTCTGCAACACAAATCGATAGAGGCAGAGGGAATGGCACACGGATGAAATGACAAATCTGGTATTTCTTTGAGATCATTCTAAACTCTGTCACATTTGGTACCTTCCAACTTTGACAAGTATATGTGACTTTATTGCGATTATACAATAATTTTGCTCACCTCCAACTGCTCTCCTGTGAAAGTACAAAAATGGTCATCCTCTGTGAGCTCTTGAGCACCAACAGTGTTTTTTCAGTCTGCTGATGGTGCACACCCAATTTCTGCCCTCCCTTATTTTTTTCCAGTCATTGTAGAAAGAAAGATGCACAACCAAGGGGAAGCAGGGAATATGCAAGAGCAGAGAGAAGCTGCCAGACTAGTGAGAGATGTTTCATTTACCAGAGAGCTTGATACAATACAGATACACTTAATTGGGAAAGGACTGTTTTATTTCATCTTAGGTAACAAAATGGAGAAGAGAGAACAATAATTTAGTGGAACCAGTAAACTGTTTTAGGAACCCTTGGCGTCCCAACACATCAGGCACTAGAATCCTGCCCTTGCCAGGTATTTTGCCAAAGAATTGTACTTATTAATCTCAACTTTCATTCTTAACCAAAAAAATGTTTCCAACTCCTGCAGTTGTGAAGAAGATACAAAAAATACTAAGAGTATAAACTGGAACAGTGTTCACAGAAACACAGAATCAAAGAATCACAGAAAGGCTGAGGTTGGAAGGGACCTCTGAAGGTCATCTGGTCTAAACCCCCCACTCAAGCAGGGCCACTTAGAACCAGTTGCCCAGGACCATGTCCACACAGCTTCTGAATATCTCCAAGGAGGGAGACTCCACAACCTCTCTGGGCAACCTGTGCTTTGTCGCCCTCACAGTGACAAGTGTATCCTTGATGTTCAGGAGGAGCCTTCTGTGTTTCAGTTTGTGCCCATTGACTCTTGTCCTGAACCAAAGACCTTGCTGTCTAACCAAATCTAGAATCAGCCTCAACAAAAGCCTCAAGATACATATAAACTATTTCACTTTTGATTTTTTATGAAAAACATTCAATTTATCCAATAGTTGATCTCATTTATCTGTCCCTGGTTTTTTATACTTATCTTCTGTGCTCAAAATCTCAACTGATACCTGCCTAAATCTGACATCTTCAGCATTTCCAACTTGGATAACGCAAATAAGGATCTTCAGTATATGATCCCACTGCCTTCTGATAATATAAAATGAGTGCAAAATCAAAATAATCAAGAAAGGACCAGGTGGTACTAGCTATGCCATTTAATTTAATACATAGTTCATTAGCTATTAAATTTAATATTTAGTTGATTCACATTAAAATTGTTTTTCAGCACCACAGAATTTCTCCTGAGTTATTCTTGTGTACTTCAGCAATCGAGTGCATGGCCCAGGATTTAGAACGAGGTCACTGTGTAGGACATGAGAGCCTTTCCAACAGACCCCACACAGGTTTGTCTTGCCACACTCACTCCCCCCTGCCATGCAAACATAATTTTGGAGATGTTTTCTTGCCTGGAAGGCTCTTTGCTGAACAGAAAGAGTGTTTAGCACAGTGCCCTCTTGCTCCTTTCAGGCCAGGACTAAACATGTGGCACCAGTCTCAGGTCAGTAAGTTCCACATGTCCAACTTTTGGTCCATAAGGTTGATCAAGTGATTCAAGTACGTAGCACCTCTCAAAGCTAGGAAAAAAAAAAAGACAGTTAAGGCCAAACTGAATTTGCTAGCACAGTAAGGAGGACAGAGTGAGGACAAGAGCTCAGGGAAGACAGGCTCAACGATGCTGCTCGTAGGAGGTGGGAAAGAGAAGGCAGGTGACTGCTTGTGCCTGCTCTTCCCACAGCATAACTTGATCATGTCTCAAGTGAGGCAGTGGCCATTTTACTGACGCCCCCAGCACCCCGCTGCCCTGTGCAACAGTGTCCTTTTCCAGCACATAAAGATGTCCCAATGACTTGCCAGTTTTTGAGACAGCAACACGTTCAAGGTAGTTCTTGGGAAGCTGAAATCCCTTTCCCTTCTTTTGCTGTGCCACTCTATTTTGCATCTTACACTTTCCTCTTGTAGTTATTTTCCCTATTTCCTTCTTTTCCTTTCAATCTCTGATTTTTCAGATGTTTACCTACATTTTTTTTCTTCTCTAATTTTCTGCCTTCCAGTTTTCCATTCACCATGGTGCCAGATCTGTTTCTCTTCTTGCAGTTGTTTTGCCTCTCCTTTCCCAGAATATCTTTATTCAGTTGAAAGACATGACCAAAAACCCATTTGGGTCAATGAGGATTTTTAAGAACTAGGCTAGAGACACATTTCTTCTCCTGTCTTCATAGTGATATTCCTAGTTAATTTTCCCACTAATGTAATCATGAGCTTGTTGCCGCACTAGCCTGCTGGCCCACACAAGTTATTAAATCTCCTGTCACTGTGTTCCCATGAATCATGAACTATTGCTGAGCCCATTTTGCTGCTGAGAAAACCAGAGCACTGAGAGATTTCTTTTTTCTAGTGACAGCCACAGGTCTAAAAGGGTTCTGTAGCCATTGCAAAACAAAATCCTTACCTTTCAAAACCCTGTTTCAAACACATGCTTCTCCAGTGAATTTTGGGTACTCCCAACGCTAAGACCTTCTGTTGACTTTTATTTGGAGTTGTGCCAGGAACAGTACTGGAAGCTGCAAAACATTCTCAGGGCTGGCACAAATATATTTGCCCATATCACATTGTCACTATATATGTATTCTTGGTTCTCACTTGTGCATTCCAAACAATTTTTCTCCTTTCTTGGCTTATATAGTAAAATACAAGCTGTTATTTAGCACCTTCGCATATTTAGGTCTTCTAATCTTTCCTCATTAATAAACTCCTCAGAGCATTAATCAGTTTGTTACAATTTTCTTAGTTTCTTCTAATTTGTTGACATCTTTCTCTTACTCAAATACTACCAGACTCTAAACATTGATCAGTAAAAGTGATTTCTAGATGCTGATAAATACTTTTGTCACTTATTGATTGGACTATTTAAACTCTTTGCTAGCGTGGACTCCAGTGAATCATATTCAGACTGCAGCTAATTCACAACATAGTAACCTGCCTGCACCTAGGTGTGCCAGGAAGACCACACTTCATTCAGTTCCGCAGTTCTTACACTGTATTGATAAAATAATGCAGATTTTTAAATCCTGCTTTTAGCTTTTGGAATCCCCAAAGACAAAAATGTGGTATATTTCACTGAACTTGAGCTGTATTGCTGCGACAACTCTCTGTATTCTGAATCAGTTGGGTATTCAGTTTGCTTTAAGTGTGATCTTCAGTTAATGAGTACTAGGGCTCTTGCCAATTATGCCCCTTGCTTTGAGAATGCCCTTCACGTTGTTATCTGCAATTCTTAATCAAAATGTAAAAGCAAATTAAAGAATGACTTGTTTTATGCTGCATTTAATTGTCCCCAATGACTGTTTTTAGTAGTACATTATATAGTAAAATATTCTCAAACATTTTTCTCAAGGGGGTCTGTAATTTCAATTTTATTTTGTTTTAATTTTTGCTGCAGAAGCACACAAGTGAGTGCAGCGTACAGCTTGTCAGCCCACTAAAGACATACAGAAAAGGACTATTACTTCCCTGCACTGTGACAGTACGTAACGCAGAACTGCACGAGATTTTCTTTATTGCTATATTGCATTGCATTTCCCAGTCTAATTTTATCTAGCCTTCTGCTGTTTTTGTACTCTAGTTTTGCATATCTTTTCAAAGTTTACTAACCATTGCCATGATGCTGTATGTTGACTTCTGTCGTTAACACGGTTAGCCTTCTCAAGCACTGCCATATGCACTGTTATCAATAGCTGTATTTCTCATGCTCATATCATTACCAAACTGTCCAAACTTCATTTTCTTATTTATTTAAATGATGTTTGCACAAAAGAGACAGATTACATTGTTCTTGATCCACATTATATGTACTGCTTATAAGCACAAAAGCAATTACATTATCGTTATGTTAATATGTTTAAATACTTAGAAAAAAATAGCTGTCAAGAAGGAGAAACAGAAACTGTGTATTTTTTTTAACATGCACAGTGGTTGTGGCATATAAAATAAGAATTAGGCAGGGTGCCAACTCTAACCTATTGTACGTTCAGGTTAATGAGAGATTAAGGTCTAGAATAGTGACATTGTTAAATAATAATATATTCTTATCTTGTTCCTCCACAAAAAATCAGGAAGAATTTTGAAGTCCCACGGAAGCCCAGTGTGTGTCCATTAACACAGTAATACACTTTTTCCAGTGGAGCACATCTGTAACTATTTTCAAGCCATGACTTATAAGTGGGAGGTTTATTGGAGCTTCAGAACCTTGTGAAATCTCCTTTAGTGGAAAGTAAATCCAAATGAATGAATTTTCATAAGAACTTGTCTAGTACAATTACATTTTTGCCCAGAAATATGAAACTATTAGGATTTTGGACTCTATGTGTTTCTGTCTGTCTGCTGGAAGTTTTGAAGGTAAGAATAAGACCCATTGGGTGAGCTGTCACACCACCTGACAAGTGACAGATGGTGCACCTTGGTGAGGATGCACATGGAAATATGGCACTTTGGCCAACGTATAGTAGTGGTTTCCTGGTGAATTGTAGAATCATAGAATGGTTTGGAAGGGACCTCAAAGACCTTCCAGTTCCAACGCCCCTGCCATGGGCAGGGACACCTCCCACCAGACCAGTGCTCAAAGCCCCATCCAACCTGGCCTTGAACACTGCCAAGGAGGGGGCAGCCACAGCTCCTCTGGGCAACCTGTGCCAGTGTCTCACCACCCTCACAGGAAAGAACTTTTTCCTAATGTCCAATTTCAATCTTCCCTCTTCCAGCTTAAAACTGTTCCCTCTTGTCCTATCACTCCATGCCCTTGCAAAAAGTCCTTCTCCAGCTTTCCTGTAGGGCTCCTTCAGGTACTGGAAGGCTGCTCTAAGGTCACCCCTCAGCTTTCTCTTCGCCAGGCTGAACAACCCCAACTCTCTCAGCCTGTCTTCATAGCAGAGGTGGTTCAGCACCCTGATCATCTTTGTGGCCTCCCTCTAGACTTGTTTCAACATGTCTATGTCCTTCTTGTGTTGGAGACTCCAGAACTGGGCACAGTACTCCAGGTGGGGTCTCATGAGAGTGGAGTAGAGGGGAAGAATCCCCTCCCTCAACCTGCTGGTCACAGTTCTTTTGATCCAGGATACCATTGGCTTTTTGGGCTACAAGTGCACACTGCTGGCTCATGTTGAGTTTTTCATCAACCAACATCCCCAAGTACTTCTCCAGGCTGTTCTAAATCCATCCTTCACCCAGCCTGTATTTGTGCTTGGGATTGACCTGACCCATATGCAGGACCTTGCACTTAGTCTTGTTGAACTTCATGCGGTTCACATGGGCCCACCTCTCAAGCCTGTCAAGGTTCCTCTGGATTGCATTCCTTCCCTCCAGCATGTCAAACACACCATACAGCTTGGTGTTGTCAGCAAATTTGCTGAGGGTGCACTCGATCCCACCATCCATGTCGCCAACAAAGATGTTAAACACCACCAGTCCCAATACTGACCCCTGAGGAACATCACTTGTCACTAATTTCCACTTGGACATCAAGCCATTGAGCACAACTCTTTGAGTGCAACCATCCACCCAATTCTTTATCCACTGAGTGGTCCATCTGCCAGGTCCATGTCTCTCCAATTTAGAGACAAGGATGTCATGTGAGACAGCAACGAATGCTTTACACAAGCCTAGGTAGATGAATTAGGATGTTTTTGCAATGGATTGCTCTTTTTTTTTTTAAAAAAAAGCTAGCAGAACCAAGAATTTCCCATCAATCTCTTTCACAACTGCAATAAAGATCTGAATTCAGCTTCAATCTTTCTCACAAAGTGATTTAATTAGTAGTGCCTTAATATCAGTAGTTAAATTTCTACTTGGAAAGAGAAGAAATTAATATAACTTTTTGCAGATAGTACAGATCTCTTGACTTACTGTAATTACATGGTTTGTTTGTATGCATCAGTGTCTCCTTTACCACAATGAGCATTAATTTGCTCAAAGACCACCTGCTTCTGACAGATTAAAAGTACTTTCTGTTTAAAAACTGAGTTCCTTCTGTGAGATACTCCTGTGACAGCTCTACTGGGTTTTGGCAGCCAGGTCCTGCTCTCCAGGCTCCCTGGCCATCAGCAGGCTGCAGGGCTTTCCTTCTTCTTGCTGCTCTGTCAGTTGACTTGTGCATAGATGACACTGCTGTAGGTATGAAACCTCATTGCCAAGGCACCTAAATATCTGGAGTCCCTGTTGTCTCCTAACATATTCTGGTTTCTCAAACACTTGCCTGAAGTGTGGGAGGGCTACCTTTTCCTCTTGAGAGGCACACAGCTGGTGGAAGCACATTCAACATTCTGCATTTGCATGTGCTCTTGAAGCAGCACTGCTCTGTATTTAATGGTCAGGGTTCTTCTGTAGAAAATACAGGCAGCATTAGGGTGCAGATTCAGTAGGTATTGGAGTATAGTATCAATTACACACAATTTTTAAATGTGGAACTTTTGTCTGTATCACAGGATGCTTCTAAGCTTGTAAGGTTCAAATAAGTCCTTCTCCCTGCCCCAGGATATGTGCTTTGTGTCAGGAAATGGCACTAATTGCTTGTAAGTAGGGAGCAGGCTAAATTGGCTGAAATACATCAATCAATATGAAAGCACTGGCTAAAACTATTAAGTGAGATGCAGTACATCTTACATAGAGAGAAATTATACAACTATCATGCAGCCCCAAGAGACGCAATGAAATGTTATTTATATTTGATTATTTCCTCCCTCCCTGAAAGACATGATGTTGTGGATACCAACATGAGTCATAGTTAACTTTCAGAATATCATTAATTCCTCTGTTCTTCATCAGGTCATGCATGCTATTGATGCTTGAGATGATGAAAGGAGTTTTACTTCACAAAACCCTGAACTTGCTACATTCTTTGTTTTTACAAAGGGAGAAATGGAATTGCATCAGAGCCACAAAAACTGCAGATTGCTCTAAAAAGACATATTTTACCAAAGCACTTTCTATGTCTGGTAGCATAATATGTAGTGGACTTACTGTTGACACAGCTCTGGATATTTATATTCCTTCTGGAATAGCACAACATGATTCTGAATGTCATGTGGAGCTTGACAATAGGATTGCTACTGAAGGAAAAAGAACTGGTTCTGAACCGTGTTCTGAATTTCAATCTGCACACAATGAACTTTCACATGAAGGCTGAGGGGAAACCAGAAAAAAACTTGCGTTTATTAGTGGAATTAAATTTTATGGAGCATTTTTTTATTCTTTCACTAATTAGTGACCACTATCACTGAGATAACTCATTTTTAAAAGAATATTCAAATGAATTTGTATTAATGGTGGTAGCATGTAATCCACTTTTAAGGTTCCATGCTTGGAATAAGAAATGTTTCTGTTTATCCAACGTAATGTTTTAAATTGAGCAAGGGGATATATCACAGTTTTTTAATTATGTTTTTAACCTGTCACCTGAGGCATTTGAAATGTGCAACATCTATGCTGTATCTGTACTTACATACATTACTTTGAAATACATTTTTAGTATGCAAGAAAGTATGTTCTCCATATAGATTAGATATTTTGGTATTAGATATTTTGGTACCTGTACCCCCAGATACACACCCAGCTGGCACTGCTGTGGATAAGGAAATCGTTGCTTGAAATAGCTTCCTGTACACACCATCTTTTCACATCATAGCAACTTTTAGCAAGAATCTATCCCTGGGAACAAGTGGTGGAAGGACTGCTGAAGTCTCCTTATGTTGTACAATATCACAGTTCCTCCGGCATAACTGCTGCTGGGATGAGCTCAGAGCCAAATAGAGTCTGAGTAACTGAGGAAAAATTGTTTGAGCTGTTCTCGGAGTGAGAATCAAGCAGCTTTCAATTTGACCTCCAGAGTGCATATGCACTCTTTCATAGCCTCATCACACATGAGGCTCCCACCCCACCAGGATGTTTTCCCTTTTTTCATCCCAGTCTCCACTTCCTTTTCCAGAACAAGACCCATATGTTGCAGTTGTGCTGCTCACATACTCACAAATGTGAAGAGGACACACTTGCTACCGAGAGAACCAAAAAGGACAAATGTCAAGTGTATGTCAGAGGTGGATTTGGTATTCTTCTCCTTCCCGTGTACACCCCTAGGCAGGATCCAAATCCAACTTCTGTTTGCCTTCTGGCAACCTGCAGTAGCCAGAGCTGTCAAAGCCACATTCCCCACTGCCTTTCTGAAAACCCTCTCTGCAAGGCAGATGGTGGGCCAGGAATGAAAAGGAATCCTCATCTGCCATGCAGGCCTTCAGTTTTGGAGCTGGAAAGAGTCTGAAAGCTCCTTGACGGGTAGCTTGACAGACCTCTCCACTTGGCTGAGACACCGGCCACAGCAAGACTGGCACAGCAAGGAGCACCGCAGCTGGCACTTACCAGAGCCACCAGTTCTGACAAATCAGGAGAGAAATGGGTTTGTCACATCCCTGATTTATTTAGATTTACGATTGAAATGAAAGACACTGAACTGTAAGAAACACTGTAGTCATAGTGATGATGAACAGCACAAGTGCACGTGAGCGTGTATTTTATCAGGAAACTATTGCTGTACATGTTCGTTATTTGCTGATTGATTCCTGTAGGCAATTTCTAAAATATCACGGTCTTGGTGGCAGGTATTTTCTACATTATTTTAAGACAAAAAGCTTTCAGTTTTCAGAATCGCCCCCCAACCAACACTTACGAGGATGTAGCTTTATGTTTTTCAAGATGATGATAGAACAATTCACTTGAAAAAACGTCCATTTCCCTTAAGATTTAGATGCTGAGTTGAAAAGCAGCTTACAAACACCTATGATACATAGCTAACAATCCCATCTAATTCTATCATATGCATTTGGACATCTAAGAAGAAAACAATACAGCTGATTTGCTTCCATTGTTCTAAAGAATATTGTGAAAAGAAATTGAAAATAGAAATAGAAAAACTATCCTGTTAATTTACAGTATCTGGGAGAAATGATGTGTGAGATGTCTTCACAAGAAAGGATTAGAACTGAGATAATGTTTTAATAAACTAATTTTTATTTTTTGTTCAAAAAGTTCTTATTTTTATGGCTAGACAAATGAATATAAATTTCTAACACTGAAAAGGCATTTTTTTTTCACTAGGGGAGAGAAACAAAATAATCCAGCACTACAATAATATAATGTTGCTGTTTTAAATGTGTTATTATCAGTTTGAGTTATCTGACTAATGAGAGCTTTGTTAGGGAATAGATAATCTTTTTAATATTACAAAAAATGTAATTAGACAAGGAAATTTAATATGAAATCAAGAGAAATGTAATATGAGGATATAAAAATAGGTACTTGTTATATGTAGCATCTAAGACACATTTATAAATTTGTTGACTTGTAAGATACAAAAAGCCAGTCTTGTCTAGGAAAAATCTGCTGTGTTTGTTGATACTGGACTGCTCCCATCAATGTCCTACCTGAATGCAGACCAGGATCTACTAATTACTGTTTGGACATGCCACTACTGTATACACTGTGAGTACTAATAGACAAACTACTTCAGAAAAGCTGATCTTAGAAGAGTAGGTACAAGGAAATTTAGGAATGACATCTGAAAGTTTAGTAAGTCCTCAGACTGGACTAAATTTGGCAGTATTTTACTGATGCTTCCGAACACCCAGAAACCCAGTGGACCCTCATGTTCCAAGGAGCTTGGCATCCAGAGCTTTCCAGATCTGGGCCTTCCGGAAAACCTGTCCAGGTGGTTTGATCTCTAATTGTCTATGGCTTGCTAAACTCATCTGAAAAAATCCAGTGCTTAGGGTGTGCTTCATTTCTCCATTTAAAATAAAAGCTGTGACAGAGACAGTTCTGACTGGCAGAGAAATGCAACTTCTGTTGCATCTTCCCACCACCTTTCAATTGATCCTAACTTTGGCATACCAGTATATTCTGGGTAGTATTATTCCAATTATGCTTTCAGCACAGCAGCATTTTCTTTTGAAGTGAATCAGCAAGCTCTGTTGTATTATTTTAAACTCTGCATGGTAAGCCAGGAAGTGGTGAGACTTTTATTTAAGATAACCAGCATTTTTCCATTACAAAATGTCTTGCATCAGTATTTAAGGAACTGCGGTTTCTTCATGATTTGCCATTTGGCACCAGGGTTGGCCTTGAGTCAAAAAGCCAGGATCCCTTTTTTAAAAAAACCCAACTTCTAGGCCCTGGCATTTTAAACATACTTGTTTTATCCAACCTGAAACACTGGCAAAACCCCTTAAAATGCCATAAAACCTACTCCTATGCTGACCCAGCATTTCAAGATTGCATTGTACATGGAGGAGGAAGGGATGCTGATTATCTAGCTACTCTTCTGTCTCCTCAAATCACCAAAATATTCCTTAGTCAGTGGGAGATTTGCCCTGAACCAACTGTGTACAATGTACCTGCTCACTTCACAGAGCATGTGGCAGTGCCCACATTTTTTCAAAGCCACATCTGTAGCTGGACAGATGAAAACCTGGTGATGAATTGCAGAGGTCAAGGGAGGTCACCACAAAGGCTATGTTTGCTTTAGCTTGTATTGAAGACTAGAGAGAGTAGGTCTGTAAAACAGTTGGTTCAGAGGACCTTCCATCCTCACAGTGCACATTCGATGGTGTCTTCCTTCAGCCAGGTTGAAGTTGATCTCTTGAGCTGCACACCTATTGGCACCTGGGCGGCATCTTCCAGTTTAGTTTCATGCAAAACGAATCAAATTCTTGTGTTCAGAGACCCCTCCATAATGTGAATCAAAGCATGATCAATGCATGATCACTGATCCAAACACCTAACAAAGTAGATGCACTCAAAAGAGAGTAAATGGCTGTGTTTTCTGTGTCTGAAAGGTGCCATTTCTCTCCAGGGAGGCTTGCTGTGTTCTACTCCACAGGGAGCTGTGTTTACAGGGGGAAGATGATGAAAATCCAGTGCTACTGAAGAGCTGTGGCTCTGGCGCATTGCTGTTGTTCTGCAGCTGAACTGAAGTGATGGGGAGGTGTAGAGGAGAAGTGAAGAGAAGACTAACCTACTGATGTTTACAAACAAAGGTTACATCTTAAATTATATCAGTCTGAACAGTTGCTGTACTTACTGAGTACTTATTAGTAACACAGTTTATGAACCCACAGAAAGCAAATAACATAACTCCTGAACTGTGCTCTCCATTTCTAAGGTAATAGCAGGAAAGGGGCAGTGTACCACTAGGTGTTTACAGAACACTGTTAACTCCTGCACCACTATTGATCATTTTATAACATAGAATTATGTAGCATAGTTGCATCGATTTGCCTTTTAAAAGGTTGTTCTACTAGGTCTGATCATCATCTTTCCATTGAAACCAAAGCCCAGCTGATGGAAATGGGAATATGTGTCAGCTGTGGCCCAATGATCCTCTGAATCTGAACTACCTATTCCAATGCCCCCCACCCTGAGCTCTGGCCCCAGTATGGCCACATGGGCTCAGCCCTGGCAGAATCGAATTCTGCCTAGGGAACTAGCATGTACCAGTCACCATGAAAAGCTCACCTGAAGTGGAAGTTCCCTTTCACTTGAAGCAAAAGGTTCCACAGCAACACCTCACTAATGACTGGCTAATATTGTGAGATGCTATTTGTGAAAATGCCTGTGTGACGTACTCATAGTTAGACTGCAAAAAATAAATAGATATATTCTCAAAAAGATCTGCTCATGTGGGGCCCAGGTGACAGAAGACCAGCCACACACCCCCTACATAAACATTGATTTTTCCATTTGCCTGTATAGTACTGTCCTGGACCAGCAGTTCCTTTCTTTAACTTTCCTCCTGTCTGCCCTTGAACTTTTTCAGTTGTTGGGCTCAAACGCTGAAGTCTATTTATTATTTATCCTGCCATCGCACTTTGGGAGAGAAGCATGGCCTTTCATTTAAGAGCTTGAAAAACAACGTGAAAACATTTCAAGCAGAAATTGATCCCTTTTTTTTACTGCTTTTGGGGTGTTTTGGCCTTTTAGCAGTGTGCTGCCTGCAATTGTCACTGTAGTTTAGCAAATAATCTCCCTTTATGATGGCAATATCATATCTGAGCCAGTTTTTTCCCTGTGCTTAATTTTTCAGGTAATATGTTAACACACAGACAAATAAATCTGATCTCAGTTTTGGCAAAACGGTTATGGGATGGCAAAATCCTTCAGATGTGCAGGACGATCCATCTTTTTCCCCACAAATTAAATTCTTCTCAGACGTGTATCAGGCTGTGACACAAATGTAAACATTTGTCCAGTCCCAGCTTCTGCAAAAGCTTTGGAGGTTTGACTTTTCTGAGCAGATCTGAACTTTACTAGGCTGTTATATGGGAGCTGCATAAGCTATTTAATACCTATACAAAGGTAACTTACATATCTTGAATTTTGCTTATCAATTTCAGGTTATTTTAAGTTTCACTTATCAATTGTAGGACACTTGGGCTATAATGTGCAAGTTAAAAATAAAGCAAGGCTGGAAAGCTGGAAGGAAAATTAAAATGTGTACTGAGTGCAGGTGCCCAGGTGCTGGCAGTGGGGATCGCGGGGCCTCTGTGAGGAGTGGCCGGGGTTGCCCCAGGCTGGACACAGCAGGTTCCAGCCAGCTCCAACTGACTCACCACAGGGCACAGATGAGCCCCACAGCCAAGGTGGTGGTGCCTGGGAGAAATCATGTGTAAGAAAGGGCAAATGCTGCCTGGCAGTGAGGAGTGAGAAAAAAAAAAACTTGAGAAACAGCCCTTTGAGCTCTGAGGGGAGAGCAGCAGGAGGGGAGGAGGTGCTCCAGGTGTCTGAGCAGAGAATTCCCTGCATCTCCTGGAGAAGACCATGGTAGAGCAGATGTTTCTGTGAAGCCCATGGAGAGGACCATGCTGGAGCAGATATCCACACTGGAGCCCATGGAAGACCCCATGCCACAGCAGGTGGATATCTCCTGAAGGAACTACAACCCATGAAGAGCCCAGACTGGAGCAAGTGTATCCTGATGGACCTCAGCCTATGGGAAGGACCCCACAATGAAGCAGGGGAACAACATGAGGAGGGAGTGACAAAGAGGACCTATTATGGACTGACCACAGCCCCCATTCCTCATCCCCCTGAACCACTCAGAGCTGGGGGGAAGGTAGAGGAGTTGGGGATGAAGGAGTAAAGTTGCCCCTGGAAAGAAGGAGGGGTAGAGGTAAGCCATTTTAGCTTTTGCCTTTGTTTTTCACCATCCAAATCTATTTTAATCGGCAATAAATTAAATTAATCTTCCCCAAGTTGTCTGTTTTACCTGTGATGATAACTGGTAAGTGATCTCCCTGTCCTTATCTCGACTCATGAGCAATTTGAACCTATTTTCCCCCCTGTCCAGTTGAGAAGGGGGAGCGAGAGAGCAGCTGGCTGGGTTGTCTGGACACTCACCAATGTCAACCCACCACAACCAACAAGCATCCCTGTCTGACTAGAAGGGAGCAATCAGAAAAATTGAGGAAGCCAAGAGCTAAAGCATATGCTGTCTCAAAACCTGATGACTGTTGAGTTTGTGGGAGTTTGATGTTGCCTTGAGCTGAGGACTGGAAATGACAAGCACTCCGTATAATCCAACCTCTGATAGCTGCAGAGCACATAATGTATTTTAAGGTGAAATAGAGAATATTTTCAAGTTCACCAACTGAAGTTCAGTTGAAACGTTTAGAGTTTGTTATAATAAACATTTTGGAAAATCTTAGCAAACAGGGGGAAAAGCTTGCAAAAGCTTTTGGTGGGATCAGTCAGTTCCCAGCTGAACTGAACATTTGGTAGGCTACTTCGATTCTTCTATGACAGAAGGGCTCAGTAGTGGTTGATGAGCTGTTTGTGACTTTGTGAAAAATTCAAGAGCAATTCCTATGCCAGGACTGCATGGATGTGACTGGCAGCTGGGCAGAACTGGAGCAGAGGGTGCTCAGTAAATCCTCAGCAGTATGAGGAAGCAAGCCAGCAAGTGCCAGACCTCTCAAGGATCCAGCCGCACACTAAGTCCACCACTGTTCCTCAACAGATCGCCTGGGAAGCCACTGGTTGCATTTCTTCTGTGAACTACACCCGGAATTTCCACATCACACCATCCCCAAGTAAGCAATATATATCCTGTAATTGCTGCTCTTGTTCCATGGCCTCAGAAGATTCAGACTCGAGATTTTAATTACTGCACACAAAAAATGTGTTTGCAATCGTTTGCTTATTTAATACTTGACAATGTTGCAGCTATGCTGGAAATCTAACTTTTATATTGATTGGATACTTCTGAATCCTCAAAGCTGACTCTGAAAAATTACAGTGCTTATGCATGAATCATCATCAGTTTTACCAGTTTAGAGTAAAGAAAGCAAAACCATCTGGACTTTGTGGCTTCTGTGACCTACAAAATTATAGTAAGTCTGAAGTCAGTTCATGAATATACTTTTAGAAAGTTATATAGATTTCTGAGGGTCCTAGGTCACACAAGATACAATTTAGCTGTTTTCATTTTCATATTTCAGAATCTGATATTTGTGTATAATTCTACTTAGATTGGTATAAATTTTTTCCACTGTAGATATGGGATGTCAATCATCTCTGCTTTCAGTGGAGGTAAACATTTACGAAAATTTCGTGGACTGACACATATGACGTTGTACGAATGATCTCTTTCTTGTCTTATCTAAAACAAACCATTTATTCTGAAAAAAAATATATATAGTACTTTTTGGGAACTGAGACATAACAATGCAAATGTATTCTGTATTCGGGAAGATAATTAAGTACTCCTAGAAACATGCAAGTTGTACATACTTGCAGCTACTCTTTACAGAATGAACACTATTTGCCTTAACAAATGACAATATCAACAAATCACAAATGAAAATCAACAGAAAGTGTGAAAAAGTTATTGATATCTGAGGTTAAATTTTTACTTTAGCCAATTGCTCTACAATAATTGCAGTCTTTTAACATACTCCCTAAATGAAATCCTGCTAAGCAGGCAAGAACTAGTAAAGAATGTGAAACACCTCCTATTTCTATTCTTAAGAAGTATCAGTAGTCAGTGCCACAATATAACATTAGAATGAACTGTTCTCT
Organism: Aegotheles bennettii; assembly: GCA_013398125.1. Classification (NCBI taxonomy): domain Eukaryota; kingdom Metazoa; phylum Chordata; class Aves; order Caprimulgiformes; family Aegothelidae; genus Aegotheles; species Aegotheles bennettii. The sequence goes on from VZRW01010736.1 coordinate 110,898, forward strand.
AATGGATTTCTTCAGAAAGAGGACTTTCATAAACATTTTTGGGTTTGGGATTTTTTCTCTTTAGTTACCATGAAATTCAGAATTTAAATACAGGAAAATTTATTGCAAGGTGCACAACTTGTTACTGACTGCTATTTCAGCTGCCTGAGTCAAAACTTAGCTCCTCAGAGAATTACACTTAAGGGTACAGCTACACCAGCAGTTTAGATCAACACTGCAAGCCATTTATCACACTGTTGAGCCATTTCTCTTCTGTGATGTTCCTTAGATATAATCCACATGGTTCTTCCAGTTGTTGGAACAGAAAATAGTTTTAGTTTCTGTGAATTGTTCTAGTTTCTCCTTTCGACCCCATCCCTGGTAATGGGCAGAGGAGGGGAAGTAGGGTAGTAAGATCAAGTATGGTACCTGATACTATCAGTTTGTCAGTCATGTGGTGCATGATAATTTGGCTTGACAATAAAGAAAGCTGTGTGGGCACCTGAAGGAAATTTATAATGGTAACTGCCCAGGAGCATATTCCCACCCAAGAGTAAATGTGATAAGCTTTCAAAAAGAGGCAAACTATCTCTTGTTTACCATGGGGAAATAATGTGAACCAGGGTTGCTGTCATGGAGCAGTTGATGCACGATGATTTCTTAGCTTTCAACAAGTCATTCCTGGATCTGTAACTTCCCCTCCCAAGTACAGTAGATGCTGATTCCCACAAATATCAACAAAACACTTTGTAGCAACTGTATCCATCCTGACACCAGCACTTCTGCATGAAGCTATGGGGCAGAAGGCCTGAGAGATGAAGAAGTCAGAGTTGCTGGCATAAGGGAGGAAGACAGAAAGGACAGAGGAACTATAGAACTTTGGACAGGAGGCTGTGTAAGGTGGAATAGGAGGCTAAGAAGGTAGGAGTATGCAGTAAAGAAAAATAAAAGACCCTTGGGGCTTGGAAATGTTGAAGTGGTAGCATGCAGCTGGAAAAGAGGGTATAGAGGTTGGACAGTGGAGTGGTAAGAACTGGTATGGCTCCTGGTAGCCAGAGAGATTGGAACATGATACGAGAGCTTCAGAGTCAGGATCAGAGCAGATGGTGTGACAGTGGGTTGTTGTCAGATACCTAGGTAGAGGACTAAACAGCTGGACATAAAAATAACTCAAAATCAGTTGAGTGTTCACAAACATTGCTTTTAGAGAACAGATCTTATATCTCTGGACAAAAATGGAGCAATGCAGACCTGTCCCAGTATCTGTTGTGCAATCTTGCTAAAAACTGCTTGGGATGGGATCTTCTTGCTCCCTTTTGTCTGTCTGTCTGCCTTGCTGTTTAACTTTGCACAGAACAATTACATACCTACTGGGCCGAGGAGAACATTCTCTCTGTGGAAAAGATGAGTTACATGCTGTCAGCCAGAGCAAGGCACTGGACTTTGGCCTTCCAGCTCTCTTGTGTGGAATATAAAAATTTATGGTCTTCCCTCAGGTTTTGAATAAAAGAATGCACAACACTCTCCTGTTACAGCCTTCTGAAATAACAGGCTATTCTACACTTTTTTGGTTGTTATAGAAAGGTCTTAGGCACTTAAAATGAAGGTTAAAATATTTCACGTCAATGAAACCCTAAATCCCCGCAGTCCAGCATTAAGTGGCTAAATGCTAAGGATGGTGCTACTTGAAAGACTTCTGTGTTTCCTACTAGCTAGATGAAATGACCCCTGGTTAGAGCACAGGCTTCTTTCTGAGTATCCTGACCTTAGATACCCGTATTTCTTCAAGGGAACAAAACATACTAAGTGGAAGTGAGGATCTTATGAATCTTTCTAGCAGAGAATTAGGTATGTTAGTTACCTAATGAACATCAGCGAGCCATGTTTACTGGGTGGATGTCCTTAAACTGATAGCCCATGCAGATGTATCATTATGTCAGACACCGAGTCCTGGCCCCTATCGTGTCTGAATGAGCCAGATAAGACTGGTTCTTTTGCAGGCTGTGTGCCTTTCAGTCTCCATAACTGCTGCTGTATGAAAAATAGCACCAAATATTTCAGAATTATAAAGAATAATATTAGTACTTCAAAGAAGGAGAACCTTCACAATAAAAATGTCTCTATTAACATTTTAAAAGAAAAAAATGATACACTTTAGAGAACTGAGTAGCCAGTTACAATGGCTTTATTGAAACTCACAGCATGCTGAATTCCCAGTTTAAGAAATGAGATCCCTGCCATTGTTTACAGGCATTAGATTTCTTTAACAAATATAAAGAATATTTTGTCTCCATACTAAATGATTTAAAAGAAAACAGAGCAGCTAGTGTAATGAAACTGCTAAAACAACTGTTAAAACACTTCAAGCAACAAATGTAGCCACTCTCACTGCTTTGTTTTTCTAGTGATGGCAAATGGGAAATTTCAAAGATCCTTAAAGAAAAAGAATACTCTTTTTTTTTTATTGCCTTAACTTACATGCAAATCCACGGTCTTACATAGTAATGTAGACTTCAGTCTGAGATCTAGCACCTAATGTCTTATTTAGGACAACAAGATAGAATCTACTCTCTCAAAAGATGTCAGTTAAACAGCACATTTATTTCCACATGCTTCCAATACTTTTTAAGCATCCTTTTGTCTTTAGAAGTACAGCTAGACTTTATGCATTTCCTGCCCAAGAATATCCTATATGAACATTTAAGAGTGCTGCATCTTGCTTTTAATCCCATATAAAATGACAGTAAATGTAATAACCTTTTATGGAGGCAATGCGAGGGTGCATGTCTGTGCAGTGGTGAGAACTTTCTGACAGCATTACTGAGCTCTCATTTGCCACTAGTTTTACACGATTCTTATTTCTCTGAGACGTATATGCATAACATAGCCATAGAATAAATCTAAGGCAGACAAGCAAGAAAGTACAATGTGTTTTCCCTAACTATACTATTAATCATTACACAGTTCCTGTTACATTGACTACTGCAGCACAAAGCACATTTCTCGAAGAAACTCTTTGGTATCCTGGGTTATTATCTTGTCACCAGCTAGCATATTCTTACAGATTTTTCTTTGATGAGTCTGGTATATTTAGAGGCAATATGTTGTAAAACAGGGCCAAGGACCATTCATTGGCCATGGGAGGTCAAATGACACAGCACGCTTCATCTCCAGATGACTCTCTCTTCCCCCTCCAAGTGGCTTTGTCTGCAGAGCCTTAGGAGGACTGGCCCCTTGCACTTCTGTCCCTCAGTGCCCAGGCACTACCTGGTAGGGAGCTACTTGGCAGAAGCCAAAAATGTCCAAGGAGCATGTAACAAACAGCACAGATCACCCAGTGTTCAAGCCTGTGCTCTGGCATTGTTTCATTAACTCGTGTAGGTGTGGCTGTAATGATTACTGAAAGGATAGTCCTTCCAATGCTTTAGCTTGAATATTTAGCATATAGTCATGCAATGGCTTTTCTTCTAATTTTTGCATCAGTTTCTATTGCTGTGAAAGAACTTGGATCAGACCAGGCTGAAATGGTGCATTTCTGTGTTTCTTTTGGTGCTTTAGTCATCCTAAAGAAGACTTGCCTGTCTAATATTGGTCTCGTGATGGTGCTGCAAGGTGTTATGGATTATATGGTAAGGAACTTGGGTTGAACACACATATCCCACTTCATCTGCAGTCCATTCATACTCCAAAAATGCCAGGAACAAGAAATCATGTAGGAGCTTGAACTTTACTATCACTCTCTGCATGTTGCCCAATGCTTGAGACTGGGCTCAAATATGTTTTCTAAGAATTGGATACTAACCAAGCAGGGGCTCAAACGCTGGCTTCATCTCAGGGTTTATATATGTCCTTACAAAAACATGTGAGGACATGAGGAAGAATTCATTGGAATGTGCTCAGGGATTGTGACAATTGGTTCGCAGGTACTTTAGTAGTAGCTAAGAGCTAACTGCGTTTTACTCTCTCAGCAGTAACACAGGGTTGTGTCAGAGTCTGAGTAAACACAGACTGGCATTTTGGTTATGATTGGGCTGCTGCAACCACTCTAAGAGGTCTTTGCAACCAAGTGTTAATTAGATAAGCTATTAGGGACAGGAGCAGCATAAGCCATTCCCTTATTTCTGTACTAACTGATCCCAAGAGCATACTGAAGTCACTGAAGGTCTTTTTGTTGATATGCAGTGAACTTTGGATCAGACCTCGGGTATAGCACAGTTATGGCAGACAGTAATGATATCATGCTCTTGTGATATTGTACCATTATTATGTAATATTGTAGGCATGGTGTATTAGTAATGGATACTGTTCTGCACTTTCCTTCCACACAAAGTACATATATAACAAACACTGCATCTGATTCAGGCTGCCTTTTCTCATTTCCATAATATTTCCATGCCATAACAGTAAAATTTTGTAATTCCCTTTCAAAGCCTGTTGGACTTTCTGATCCCATGACATTTATTGGTAACAAAGTGTTTGTGTTGGCTGCAGCATATCCTTCATCCATTTTAAATATTCTGATTCAACATTTTGTGTTCTGTTTTGTTGCTTTCTTAATGTTCACAAAGTCTCCTTGCTTTACACCATTCTATATATAGAACCTACACAATATTCTTCTTTTAAAATTCTTATTATATACAGATTTCTCTCCCACATATGCTCTGGTAATTTTCATCACTGCTGTCAAAGTTGTCAAGAAAAATAGTAACATCTGAACCAAGGATTCAGGCTGTAGATATGCTGTAGCAATATAGTAAGTCACACTTGACATCATGCATTTTCTTAGGTAGAGTCGTGGCTACTGTTTACCCTATAACACTGAAGGGATTTTGATCTGCTTAACCACTGTGAGGCATGACAGTATGTATAGTACTGTACAGTTATGGCAGAGCACTGCTATATGCCCCTGCCACAATAAGGTAGATCACAGATTATTGTTGAAAAGGTAGGTATGCTATGTACCCTAAAATTCTCATACTTACTCAGATTGCTCACCAGCCCCACTAAAGGATGTGTAGGAGATGCTTTCCTTCCAATACCTCAACAGTGAAGACCTAAATTCTCTTTTTCCTATGCTGTTGCTCTCAGCAGAAGAGAAAAAAATAGCAGATTGCCCCTTCATATTGCCACTGCAGCTGCTTATAGAGGGAGAAGGCTGTGCAAAGCAATGCAGGAGAAGGAAAGGGTAGGAAAGAAGACAGAGAATGCTGTGCTGTGAATGATGTCAGATGACTTCATCTTTGGCTTAAACCTTTAACGCCATCTGTACCTCTTTGAACGTGTTGCAGCTGACTCCGTAGGGAGTCCACTCCTGCCCTGAACTCCTCCATCACTTCCTGCTCAGCCCCACAGTGTGTGGCATCCTTGAAGAAAAGAGGGCTAGAATGGGCAGATGTAGCAGACAATCCTTCCAGAATCTCAAATGCATCTATGTTCCAAATTATGGTAAAGGAAAAATAAAAGGTCTCACCACCCATACCATGCAACCACCTCCTGACCCTGTGAAGGTGCTAGAAAAAAGTCAAAGTTAGGAACTGTTCTTTTTGCTTGCCTGTTACACAGAGCATTGGGAAAGGAGCATGACATAGTCTAAGCTCTCATTCAGTGAAGGGACATTTCAGGTGCTGGTCACAGGTCACAGGTTTCTGCTCAGTGTTCCTTGATGATACTCAGACACCAAGGTTAAGGAAATTTTATTTCTAAAAGTTATCACTGTTAATCACTTCTTAGAAAAGTTAATTAAAACATCACCTTCATTAATCCTTTAGTGAAATCCTCTGGACTTTCAAATAGAACATGTATCTTCTTCAGGAATTTATCTCTGCCCCAGTACGTGGTCAGGGTCAGTTAGTATAATTCAGTATTCTTTTGCCCTAAAAATGTTATGCTCCAATTTATTTTTCTTACTCTCTTTATTCCGACACATTCTGATTTAATTTTTGATATGTAGCTTTAAAGAACAGAAATAACAGCTATATAATTCAGATACTTTCAAACTACACTGGTTTTTTTGTGTTTCGGGGTCCCTCTATAATTTTAGTAAGACTGGGGGTAAAAACAACACTCCTCAATTTCATTGTATTACATTGCAGAAAATACCAGAGAACAGTAGACTTGTGTCTGTAAAATTATTTAACTCAAGTTATTTTTCAAGTTACTTTTCAGTTCACAGTGTTCTTAGAGAGCTGTGTGTGGAGGGCACAATTAGCTAAATACATTTCTTCTGCTGTACTACAAAAACTTAAGATTATTCAATTTTTGCTCAACAGAAATGCAAAATCCTTTTCAGTGACTACTCAGGAATTAGCTGGCACTTTCTTCTTATTCTCCCTGCATCTGCCATTCCATTCTTCAGATAATTGGTAGAATGGATGAGGTAAAATAAGCTATTCTTCAGCAGCAGTATTTTTCCTGCTTAGAAGCAGAGAATACAGGTAACTTGTAAGAGTTCTCATTTTTTTCTCAGTAATCATGGGGCCATGTATTTAAGCCAAATGCACACCCATTAGAACGACAGCCCGCTGGCAGATGCTAACAGGCAGCATAGCAGCTTACACGGGGATAATTATGTTTAACCAATATTAATGGATAAGGAATAATTAATATGAAGGTCGATACAGCATGTGTAAGTTTTAAACAATGCCATTTTTCAGCCTGTCAGGAAAAAAATGTAAAAAAACCTATAGTGCTGTCCTGAGGAAGCTGTAAAAAAAATTATTCCAGGAGGGAAAAGAAGACTGGGCCTTAGAAGGGCTCATGGAAAGAAATCAAACCACTTCACCCAGAGGTGGAAACATCATGCTCTGCAGCATATTTCTTCCATGGAGACAGACATGATAGAGATCTGTTGCAAATGATCCCTGGTCAAATGTCCAAGTGTGCTGGGGAAACTTTCTGCTTATCCATGGCCATCAGTCAACCTGACTTTAAGCTGACAGGTTTATTAACTTTATAACTAGAGAAAATAAAAGTGCTCATGTAAAGAGATAGTGAATATTTCTGCTTAAGATTTATGAGCTTTTTTGTGAAAAGAAGAAAAAATACTATATTCTCATCTGAAAAATCGCTTGTCAATTCTCAGAAGTATAATAGAAGTATAATGGACTTGTTCACTTGGATATTGTGGATTATCTAACTGCTGGTTTGTTCTACATGGGTATATGTATATATATTTATACAAACATATACATAAATATATGCATGTGTGTTATTTATATGGGCAGCATTCCAGGTGTAGTTAAAGATGTTTTCTACAGAGCAAATAAGGGAACAAAAATCCATTTGATATATTCTGAGACTTCTTAGAAATGAAAGCAAGAAGGAGGTTCCTGCCACTGAATATTCCAAACGGTCAGGTTAAAGAGCTTATTTATAAAGTAACTTTCCAAACATCTTATTAATGACATGTACTAAGAGGTTTTTTATTAATACTATGACTGAAATCTTTTAACAGGTCAGTTTTTCAACACGTTATCAAAACAGTGATGTGACTTAATAGTAGTAAGTGTTACGTGATTGCTTTTCTAAGTAAAGTTTGTGAAGCTATGGTTGATTTGTGACACTGCAGCTTCTAAATTTTTGTAGTATTAATTACACTTACATACATTTGAATTATACTTATAAACTTCAATTAAGCTTATATATTTTCAGTGGATATTTATGTACTAAATGCCTAACGTAAATCACCAAAATGTTATAGAAAACCTGACTGTTAAGCTGTACTAGAGCAAATGATGAGATATGTTTTAACACCAAAAATATTCAGTGGTATACTCACACAGAAAAAAGAGGCAAAGAAAGAAAGTGTTTATTGATTTTAATCCAATTTTATTCAGATATTTCCAAAACCTGGCCAAATGAGTAGTCTAGCTAAGATGCCAGACGTTAAAAAAACCCAAACAAGGCACATAGGAGTAACCCTTCGGAGAGACAATCTCTATTTTCACGTCACACTTTTCTTAGCCCGGATAAATGTTTGAAGCACTCAGACACAGAGTTTTATATTGTATCCAGACAATAACCTGAAATACATAATTTAGTTTCTATTTCATTTGGTAACACACTTCATGTGTGAAAGAATAATCATTTTGACTAGGAAGGAATAATGTTTGCTTCATTCTAAAGTATTTCACAAAAGGCTCTACTTCTCTTGGTGTGGAATTACAAATACTGAATTTATGGCTGAATCCAGTCTACTTAATGAGTTTATATGACCCATTACTACTTACACAAGTCCTGAAAGATGCAGTATTCTAGAACAAAGTGATCCACATTGCAATGAAAAAAACATATACCTCAGAAATGTATTATTACTGAGCAGAATCTGCTTTCAAGATGTTACAATGCATTTATAAATAATGCATGAAATTGCCTTATTTGAACTATTTCAAGACCTCTGCTGGTGTCAGAGTCCAATAGTTTCTCACCAAATTCTTTTAGATGTTCCACAAAAGGGTTTAATACTTTAATACCGAGTTTACTTATTTGATATATTTGGCATTACGCACCGTTTCGATTCAAAAGCATGAGACAGCAATATGCTGAAATCACAACACAAGCATAACATAGCAATTGCAACATACAGCTAAACCAAAAGACAAATGACACACCCATTGCTGGTCACCATGTGCTCACTGTCAAGAAGCACGTCTCTGAAGTGTTCAACAGCCTTTGCCATGAGACCTCTTGACGTTTCCTCATAGGTCATGGTAGACTAGGACTCAGGAAGCTGCATACTGCTCTTGCTCTGCAGGGTTAAACAGTTCATTGAGACTCAAGAGCATGCATTTTGGATTTCTCTGATTTTTCGATATCTGACTTTCCAATCCAATGGTCCTTTCACATAGTTATCTCAATACAACTTAAAATTTACATTGCAGTAGTACTCAAAGGAACCAAGTACCTTTGTAATTTCATTGTACTAGGCACTGTCTGAAAGCTTATGAATATACATTTCAGGCCTGTAATCTTACAGAAGAAGTGACTAGGATACAAATTACATGTAGACCACATTATGTTAAATGCATGCATTTGCTTCCTAGGCACTTTTCTTATTTTCCCTTTTGCAGAACCTTATTCCTCAGCATAGACTTTCAATCCAGTACATTTGCAGAAGTTCTATTTTTCTGGTTTGCTGGGCTATCAAGATTTATTATTTCTGGAAAATTACTCGTGCTTTTCAAAGGAAAAGTTAAAAACTAGGAGACCTTTTTTTTTTTTAAGGAGCTAGCATTTTTAAGCATTTTTTAAGCAATTCAGAGTGCTAATTGTATCCTTCAGAAAGACACATTCCTTAATACTCTTCTTGATCTGGGTCAATTCTCCTCATACTGTAATGGCTAGTCCCTGCCATTCAGACCCCAGCGGGTATTCTCCCAAAGGCTTCTCTCCTTCCTGGGTGCAAGCACTTGGTATTTGCCTTTGCTGAATTTCACAACGTCCATGCTGGCCCATCTCTCCAGACTGCCTGGGTTGCTCTGGATTACAGCCCTGCCTGCGAGCACATTGATCAGTCCCCCTTGTTTAGTATCATCAGCAAAGGAGAGGATTGAAGCACTCGGTTCCCTCTCCCAGATGTTCAGTGTCACAGCCCCCATGACTCACCGCTGGGATACTGGACTCCAGGGGCAGCGTAATCCCTTCACAACTCTCCTCTGAGCACCGTTCACCATGCTGGTGTCTTTCTCCTGGTGGGGAGCCCCAGGCATGGAGCCAGCCCCTCCCTTCTGGTGTCACAAATGGCTGAGGAGAGGGAATAAATCACTTCCCTTGTCCCGCTGGCTCCCACCTTGCTCGCAGGGTGGGGTCTGCTGGCCCCTGCCTCTGCCACAGGCACCTGGGGGCACTGGCTGAGCCTGGGGTGCCCAGACCCTGGGCTTCATGACTGCTCCCACACCATGGGCACCAGCCTCTCTTCTGTGCAACATCTTGTATTGTCAACTAGATAGAAGTGTTAAGAGTCTCTGAAAATTTAAAGAATCCTGGTATACATAACGTGAAATGTACAGCAAAACCCACAATAGATAACAAAGACAGATATCAATTATTTCAACTATGAGGCTTTAGGAGAGCACATAGTCCCCACTCTTTAGCCTGAGCACTCACCTGTGTGTGCCCCGCTAGGCTGAGTAAAAAATCCAACAAGCTCGACCGCATCAGTTTTCTACAGAGATGTTAATTCATGTCTGGTTTTCTAGGAAATTTCACGCTGTCTTTCCACAAAAGCACCTAACCACATTAGTCTAGGCTGTTGTCTCCTCTGTCTCCCTGGTACTAGTGGGGTTTACCAATTCAGGGTCTGAAAAAAAAATTGCAGAAACAAAAATAACCAGAGTCTCACTCAGAAAAGAGCAAGGACCTGATTTTTTTTTTCCATCAGGTCAGAAATTCCGTGCAACACCTACATCACCTTCCTTACCAAAATTTCTTCAAAATCTTATACATTTCCATGAAAAAGTTTGGCTTTGATAAATGCAAATATCTAGTGAAAATAACCTACTGCTGTAAATGCAGCCTAGCCTTTCTTTATTGATTGCTGATCAGATTCTAAGGCTTGCAGTGTTTTCATCTTCATGTTCAATTAAATTAATGGGTCAGTTCCCAGCTCCATTACAGTCTGAACAGCAGTCAGGAAATAGCTGGACTCCTATGGCACTAAGCAGGTCACAAAGCCAAGAACAAAGTTGTATGACATCCAGAAACAAGGCCATAGCTGCTTCATACATCCATTAAAGATGTAGCTAATACTACTGATTTTCTGTTGGAGATGACTCTCATACTCGGCAGCAGCACAGAACTCTTAAGTGACAAAAAAATCTACTTCTGGCTTGTATCCTTGTAGAGACTGCTACAGGTGCTGTCACTGGGTTGATCCTTGTAAGCGTATGCAGGACAGAACAGAGGGAACCTCTTTTAGGGTCTTGTGTAGGAGTTTACACATACCTCTCAACTTGAGCCTACTTGTCTGGGGCAAGTTTCAGAGACTGTATTCTGATTGAACCAACAGTATAGTAGGTGTGGTACAAACACAAAGCAGCATGCAATACCTACCTGCTTCAAAGAGTTACACTCTAGTTTTTAGAAACTTAAATAACCCCTCATAAATTCATAGGAAGTTTGCATCAATTAGATTGTTGTGAAAATAATGTAGAACATCACTTCTTTTTAATAGTAGAGTCAGAAACGTATCACATACTTGCCCTTAAAGTAGCCTCCATGAGTGCAACTTAGTGGTTCCTACGCTGATCACAGCATGTGAAGAGGATCCTGCCTGCAGCCCTCCCCTCTGACCTGGGAGAATCTTGCTTGAAATGTTTAATTAAAGGAAATTGAAGTGCAGATATTTTCTTCAAATTAATATTATTTAAAAACAAATTGGTGATGTTAATGCTGTTTTCACCTTCTCATTAACCAGGTATAATGCAACTTTAACTGCATTATAATTATATTATGAATGCAGAAGGTATTTTCTGAAAACTTTCTCTTCTCTTAGGGAATTAATCCCATTAGTATTAATAGTTTATCTATCTGCTTAAATTAATCATTTATTATTATGTGAACTGAGCTCAAAGTTTAACTATTCTAAGAAAATGTAATGCTTGTAAATTATGTGTTCTACTAAATCTTACTGACACTAAAATAGAAAAAGATGTATAGAATATCAATGTGATTTTGGCTAAATGTGTTAGAGAAACCGGACTTTGATCACCTTACAAAATGCTGCATTAATGTAGATGATGAAATTTCTCATTTGAAAATAGTTAGTATGCTGCTCTCAGGAGAGATTTTGACATTGACAGAGGACATCTCTTTCCTGCCCAGAAAGTGCGAAAGCACTTCTATTCACACTCCTCAAGAGAACCAGCTGATTATTCTCTCTTTGGCTGCAATGGGAAAGGCTTCTTTTCTCCTTACCTCCTTGGTGGTTAGATTTAGATGCCCACATGCACAGCATGCTCTCAAAGGAGGGTGTCAGAGAAGAGGCTTTTTGTGTTGGTAGCTCCTTGACATGAATGATGCAATTCACAACTCAAAGCAGCTATTTCAGGCTACCTGTGAGCTCAGGCCGATCAGTTTCTTTGGCCATGGTTCCAATTAGCCTGTGGGCTAAAGATCCACCCATACAGGAAAAAAAAAAAAAAGAGAAAAAAGTCCAACCCCAAAATCATGACATTCTTAAGCAACAACCTAACTTTCAACAATAGTGCAAAACGTAAGAAATAACAGATCCTAAAATTCATTTTGACTTAACCTGCAGAGGAAACCCAGATATCCACAGCAGGTCATAAGCAAAGGTAAAAGACCAGTAACACAATGATCAGAATTGCAGATACCATGTTTCCTTTAAATGTACAATGTGCAACTGGCAGTTTTGCATGTGAGTATTATGTGATCCTGAGTGCAAAGTTCAAACACAAAAGTTGAGTTGTAGAAGTGGAGAAACAGAGAACCAAATACAGGAACTCTCTTGGACAAACACTGTGAAGTAAGACCACCTCAGATTCCCCTAGTCAAGATCAGATAATGTTAAAAGGAAAACAGCTGACCAGTCAAACACATTCTTGCTTTGACTATTGGCATGAGAAGATGCTGATGCAGTTTTTTGAGGAGATTGATGCAAATGAGTGGTTCCTACCAGGGTTCCTCAGAAGCAAGTCCTACAAAAGCAGCTGAAGGAGCTCTACTCTTTCTTTGTGTGTGCAAAGGGAAAAGTACTCTTACAGAGACATTTATCCAGATAAACAATCTTTCCCTCAATTTCTCTAGACACACTTGAAAAGCAAGAGCAACAAGTATGAATTCACATTTGATGGAACAGTAGGTTCTGAGAGAGGTTCAGAAATGAGGACAGCTCTTTTTCCATGCAGTCAGAATTCCCTCAAATTTCTGATTTCACTTCTGAGGAGCTTCTGTGATAAAAAATGCTGGAAGCTGGAACAAGAGATCTGAGTAAACGCTGATAACGCCCTGCCTACTGAGCACCTAGTAAAACTGACTGACAATGGATTAGGTGGGAAACCTCCTCCACAGGGGGTGGGAGAGGCCTCCAAAGAAGCACGTAAGCAACTACGACTTTCTGTGTCTTGGTGGAATCTCAGCCTCCTTGTAAGGTGGGACATTCTTACAAAACCCCACCTAAAGTCTTGACATACACTTTCCCCACATTTCTGGATGGAGAAACAATCTTTAGTTATTTTTAAACAGAATACTTAAACTTACTGACCCCTGGTGAATGCATAACTGTGACACACAGACTATGGTAACAGTGGAATTTCAAGTAATGTTGGGCAAAGAGCTCATTCAGAGCAGTCTGCTTGGTACCTGTTTTCTGAGAGCACTTCTGAATAATGCTAGCTGATGGATAACTAGGGTAGACCTCAGGAGAACTGATCTTTCTCCCTATAATTTCTTTGAGACCTCTGGGGAGACCCCAGAAGGTAATTTGCAATTTTCCTGCTGCCAAGAACAGCTTTGGAAATGCTGCAGTACACAGCCTGGTGGTTATAATGGTTTAGAGTAACTCAAGGTTTGGTGATGCATTTTGGTGTAAAACTTCCTAAGTCAATTCAACTTCTTCAGCATCGAATGTTTCTAACTTAGCCCTACATCACCATCCTATCAGTGATACGACGAAAAATTAAATGCAGATGGAATTTATAAACTCTTAGATGGTACAGTAGTTCCCATCAATAGAGGAAAAATCTTTCCTGGGTGTAATCAAAACTATACTGAAGAAAAATTAAATATCCAGGCATATAGAGTTATCTTCTGTTTTCAAATTTTGTGTAATTTGATTGATATATATATTCCCTCTTTTTATCACCTATATTGCACGTGATTTGTCTATACTTATAATTCTGCATATGTCTATAGTAATCAATGTCATAACTATCCACAAGGGCACTCTAAATAATTGGGGTCGATAGTTAAAGCTTCAGTAAACCCAATGCAATTGAAACCTAGAACAACTGATCTGTGATTAGATTGTGTTAAAAACTATACAGCATGTATACAAATGAGGTAGTTTGCCAAATGAATTAACTTGGGAACACTAAAATAAAATCTTGACTCTGTAAACTTAACACTGCCAATTTATACATAGATGTGATGAAAAGACAAAATAAGAAGCTAAGTATCAGTTGAGTATATTTATTTTATTTTATGACACTGTAAATACACAAACATTTTACCTGGTGGTGGCAAAGTCCTGAATAAAAGAAATTCTAGAATCATAAATGCATTTTGAGACTATTTTCCTTGTTTTAAATATCAGACATATATCACTGGAGATTCAAAGTGTAACACATGAAAAGTATAAGGCATAAATAAACTATGACATTTAAAAACAAAAGCAGAAATAGGATTGGAAACAATCAAAAGGACTTTAATTAAACACCCACAAAAACTGATAAAGTTTGTGAATGGCTCACATACTCAGGTAATCTTTAGCCATTTGCTCACTCCCTCCTCGAGAAAAACTCAGCCAAAAAAAGTGATTAAATAAGTATGTGCTTGGACAAACTGCCAGTGGCAATGATGGATTCCAGCAAGAAATGTAGAAAATGACTCATACACACTACTGAGATGCAAGAAAGAATTGCTAAATTGACACCAGTTGTTACTTAACTTTTCTGAATACAACTTCTCAGTATTTCTGTTACAATACCCCATTTATAACTTGCCCTCCTCGCACTGCTTATAAACTCTTACTTCTATGTTCATCTCTGTTCTCCCCAAGCTACATTCCAATTTACTAGTAAGGTTATTTGGAGATACCACTTCTAGTGTTCAATCTTTGAGAAGTCCCTTCACCAGTTCATCACCATTCCACAACAGGGACTCATAATCACTGGACTTTATTGAAATGAGATAAAACCAAGGCAGACAATATTGATTTTACAGATATTTGAATATAGAAGGAAGTACAAAACCAGATTCATAAGAGTACTAAGGCTTCAAATTTATATTTAGAAGCTTTATTTCCTATGAAACCAGGGAGTGGCTGGTGTTAAAACTAGAGTCAGGTATGTCAACACCCATGAGCACCGAAGGCTACCAGGAATATAAGTATTGTGGTTTAACTCAGCAGGCAGCTAAACACCACACAGCCATTTGCTCACTCCCTCCATCCCCACCAGAGTGGGGGAGAGAATCAGGAAAAAAAGGTAAAACTCACGGATTGAGATAAAGACAGTTTAATAGGACAGAAAAGGAAAGGAAAATAATAACAATGATAAAAGAACATACAAAACAAGTGATGCACAATGCAATTGGCTCACCACCCACTGACTGATGCCCACCCAGTCCCCAAGCAGCCACCACTACCCCCAGCCAACTGCCCCCATTTCGATTGTTCAGCATCTTGAGCATGGCATCATATGGTATAGAATGGTTGGGTCAGTTGGGGTCAGCTGTCCTGGCTGTGTCCCCTCCCAACTTTCTGAGCAGCCCTAGCCATCTCCCTGGCAGGACAGTACGAGAAGCTAAAAGGCCTTGACTTAGTGTAAGCACTGCTCAGCAACAACTAAAACATCAGTGTGTTATCAACATTCTTCTCATCCTAAATCCAAACCACAGTATTATACCAGCTACTAGGAAGAAAATTAACTCTATCCCAGCTGAAACAAGGATGGTAGGTTATCAGATCTGGGACACCTCCTCAGACTTTCTTCTATTTCTTCCACTGATTTTGGCCATGTACCACTGAAATGAATTACACTACCTTTTGTCTTAAAATTGCTTCATGTACAATTGCAGTATGATTATGTCCTGTCTCCACTGTCACATCACAAAAGCCATATGATTACTTCATCTTTTCACCTTTGCAATCCAGGTTTAATCAAAGCAACAACTTCCTGAATACTTCTTCTTACTACAAAACTTAAAACATGTGTTGACTAAAAGCAACATTCCAATTTCAGTCCTTGTCTTCCGCCTCCATTTACCAGAACCTCGGACACAGGCACAATTTCCTTTCCAATTTAACCTTTCGAGAATGTCAAAAGAGAGAATAATTTATACTTCTCCTTGAGTTACATTTCAGAAACTAGCTTTTCAAAATAGTTCACTGAAGTAACTAGTCCTTATATTTCAGAGAGAAATAACACATTTTTTCTGTTATCTGGGAAGTTCAGACTTCAGTGCTCTAAGGGCTGCCTTAGTTTCTTATTTTTTTAGCCTCAGTCAAAGCTAAACAGAGATGGTCAATCAAATGCCTGATTAACTTTTACAATAAAGGCAAAAATAAAAGATGAAAGATGAAGGGTCCTTAGTACTTTAATCTCTGGAAACTGAAGCAACAAAAAACCTGGGAAAAAGTCAATTGGATTTAGAATTTATTGAAGGATATAAAGTTAGGCAAATTATGATAAACACTGAATATCAAGAGACGTTTCAAATAATAAGATCTATTAAAATGTGCAATATCTTCTGTGTAGGAAGAAAAAAAATTCACTACTGTAATTAAACCTTGACTAATGTGGAGAGAATTATGTCTGCAGATGCAGAAGGATAATATAACTTCCTCATTTTCCTATATGAATTAGTTTTGATATTTTAAAAATGTTTTAAAAATACAAATATATACAGCCTGTGAAACCCATAAATCAAAAAAGTGTGAGGACAAGTACCATTAATTCAATTAGGAGTTTATATTTGTCTGGTTGTATTTTAGTTATCGAAACTGCTACAAAGTCTGTGCAGATACAATACCAGTAAAGAGAAATTGATGGCTATTTAAGTGAAATTTCTGGAAAATAAACCTAATTATTTTAGTATATTTCATACTTCTTTGAGAAGATAAGGTGGGTGAGGAACAGTCCCCTAAAAATGTCCAAGGAAATTCTGATTTATTTTTAAATATAGCTGTTACCAGCATCTGCTAGGTAGTCACAGGAAAGATGATGAAAGTTAAGAATGAACAGGAATACAACTTGCTCTTCTGTAAGAATAAGCAGTTAGCACGGAGTTTCTGGAGAAGCATGATGTTGTCAGAAGCTGTCTGGAGACCTTATCTCCCACATAGTTATGATGAAGAGATGTCAGTAGACATTTCAGTTCAGCACACCAATATTTTTGAAACTCTAACCCTGAAGACATAGAGAGGGCATATCTGGACTTTGAAAAGCACCTCAGTGTGCTAGATGCGTTGCTCCCATCAAATTCTATAAATCAAGCATCCATGCTGCTTGGACACTTTTGAAAAATAATTTACTGCATCTCTCTCAATCCCTCTGTATCTAAAAGTAACCAGCAATTTACCCATAATCAGTTCTGTAGGCCAGAGTACATACTTTCAAATGAGAATCATAAGGTTTAATTAAATAAAACTGAAAATCATTTGGTGACCTCAAATGGGGCATTCCAGAGAAGAAAAATACGTTGAATCTATCAGGCAGTAAAGCACCAGTGTAGAAGACAAGCTACGTCTTTGCAGAAGTGCCTTTGAAAATAATAAACTTACTTGGTAGAAGCAAGAAAGGATTTCTCAACTGGTGAGTTTTTGGTCAAGATTTAGGAATCTTTTATAACAGTCAGCAGCAAACTGGTTTTATCTCATTCATTTGCTTCTAAAAGCTTGTGCAGCTTTTCTAACACAACCAATCTGCTTAAGTAAGGGTTTAGACTAGTTTAAAATTGCTTTGGTTTGAAAATAGTCTGTTGATTTAGATATGAACAATGTTCTAAACCTTTGATAAATAGTTAAAAATATAAACTGTGACAAAAGGTTTTTATATCTGCTTACGTATCACATAACTTTTTGTAAAAATTTGCTGTTTTTTAATGCACTTGCTACTTCTGGGACTCAAAACGCTACAGAAATTCATCTTACATTTTTATGATCTTAGACGTATTTTTAACACTCCTATCTCCCAGAACTACATTTACTACATTTATGGTGTTAATTTCTGTATTATATTATTTCACAACTAGTGGATTGGTAACTAGCAGCTGGACATTTGATTGCTTCACTATCACAGTCTACATAATAATACTTTCTTCCTAACTTTTCCAGGAATCACGGAATTAATGTACAAATATATATAAAACTGCACACATCACATATTTTTAAGTAAAGCAGCTCAATCTCTAGAAGATTTGTTAGGTACAAATGTGTTTGCCTGTAGAATGCTGCATCCTCCTGACAGTAAACTGGCCACAGTCTTGCTGAAGAAAGGCAGTGGGGTCTGCCCACAAGCGATTTTATCACTTCTCACAAGCCTGGGCTGCTGGATTCACATCGGTTACATCTGCAGAGCTCCCCTACCTACTTCTTGCCAGTCAGCTTCACTTACTTTACAGTGATCCTATGTGTTAAAAGTATCAGTGTGTGCCATCAGCCCTTACTGCCACGAGAGTTTCTTGACACCTTCACAACAACTATGAAAATCCCAATCTATCACTCAGGAAATCCACCCTGTATTCAAGTTATAGTTATTGTAAACTTTGTAATGCTAGCAGATAGAAATTGTTCGCTGTGATGCACGCACTGACTGGCATAGCTCCGATTCGTTTAAATGTCAGATTGATTTATAATAGCCTACATCTCTTGAATATTGTTTCTGAATTTTTTCCTATCAGTAAACTTAGCATCTTGGTATGAGAGAAACAAATATTAATGGCATATAAACTGGGAGATCTGCAGAGGTTTCTGATGCCATTAGTTTGAGATGGGAGATTAAATTGTTAGATGTCAGGATGGAGTCCTACAATGATTAGTTATTATACCCACAAAGAGGTTTCCAGGCCATGCCAGATTTACTTTTTTTTTTCCTCCTTTTTAAAGGGTTGTTTGTACCTGCCAAGTCCTGTTTTAGTGGGCTAAACAACAAAGAATCTTAAAGTAGTGCTTTCCTTGAGTAACTTTACAGGTGGCTCATGATTCCCTCCTAGATGTCTTCTCACTCAACCTTTTGCATACTCTGTGAAGTAAGAGACATTTTTATTAATAGGGAGAGTAAAGGGTACAGATCATAGCGAAGACAAGAAATAAGGTGCAGAATGAATTTATTACTTAATCGGTTCCTATTCCCTACAGACTTTCTAAAGAGGAGATCAATTTTGTCCATAATCCATTCAGTCTTTGAATTCCGTACGGAATGAAGATGCAGGCTATCTTCTTGATATGCATGCAGCGCTATCAGATGTCAAGGGTTTTGGCAAGGAAGTGAAAAACCCTGATCTGTACAATACACAGTACATGGACAAAAATATGATTCCTGACAGTTTATAATTCTGCCAATACTATAGAAATTTTTATAATGGCAGTAAAAGGCACCTCTCTAACCCAAAGATTCTCTCCTGCCAAGCTTCTGAAATGTGCAGTGAATTATGATGGAATTGGAGCTGTTAAAGTTATAACAGTTTCTTTTTATTATGAAAAGCACTAGACAAACTGAATTAGAGACTATTCCTTCTATCACAACGCCTATACAGTAACTAAATAATTATGTGAAGCAATCACTTTTCAAATAAATATATACTTGCAAATTTTGAATGTATGGTTCTAAAAAACTATCTATATTGAAGATTGGAAACGAAGTGCTTACATTTGGTTTGATAAGGCATCAAAGACTTACAAGCCCCTCACTCACTTCTAGACCAGAGCAGGCATTTTTCAACAAATTGTCTTTCTGAAAAAAAAAAAGGGCATCCTCTTTGTAGCCACTCTTTAAGTATTGGAAGCGCTGTATAATTGATTTTGTGAATTTTACAGTTTGGAATTATCTTTATCAATGAAGATATTTTTTGCTGTGGCTTCTAGCCCTACTTTTAATGATACAAAATTAAGGAAATATAAAAAAATTCCTCATTAAAATCAGTGGATTTTAGGCTCGAGAAAAGAGCTTTGGGAAGACAGGATATGCTTCAAAGGAAACAGCAAACAGTGCCATTTATAAGACACAAAACCTGGAATTTCTATAAAAATGTATACAGAGACAGAATTACAACAGAATCGAGAACTGCAGATTTGGATCAACACCCACTGTACGACAGCAATACTGTCTTGGGAGTGAAAAAGAGATTGAAAGGAAAAGAACACTGCTTCACCCTTTTTAGAGTATGAAGTGTTAAAACCATCAGACTTTCTACATAGTGACTTCATAAATTATATAGTTGTAACAGTAGCAAAGGGAATGATGTCTTTAGGAGAAAGAGTTGCTAACTATGTTTTTCTCTACGATTGTAAAGAAGAAACTTTCAGTCAAAATAATTCTTGCAAATGTGGTTAAAGACACCACAGATAAACTGCTTTTAGAAGATTTATTTATAAGAAACAAAGAAAATGGATTTTTAGATGCCAGCAATGGAAAGCTACTAAGGTTTCTGCAAGAATACAGTATCCAAAATATTTAAGATTGGCATCAGCTTTTTTTTCTTTTCTTAGGTAATACGCATCTTTTTTTTTTCCTTGTTCAGAAACATAACTTCAGGTCTGAAGAATGCATTATCCTTTTACCATTTTTCAAGCTTTCAAACGGAGCAACATTTTAAAGCTGCTCTTCTGCTTTTGCTTGCTATTTATCTATTCTCAAGGAAGATATTAGACATGTTTAAAGTCCCTGCTTGTCAGTTCTTAATGATAAGCTTTTGCCTTGTTAAAATGTTTGTATACATGTTCTTATAAGGATTTACTTAATTCAAAAATTATTATTTCCACAAAAAGACCCTAAATATAAAAATATTGTGTCCAGAGTATGTAAAATTTAGTTTTTGAAAATAATGTTCAAAACATCTGTGGAGAGACACAAGGAATATAGAGAGCTTAAAATACTGTATTCTAAAAATTAGAAGACCTTGCCAGTAATGAATACTAACAATACACTGAATGATATGATGATTTTGCAGCTGCATTCTCAGCTGCCCATAATTAGAATGAATAGTACATATATAGAACAATAATCATTGAGAATCTGTCCCAACATTGTGTCTCAGCTTTAAAACCTATCTGGACTTAGCAGAGTATGCATTCAGGCACAAAATGATCATCACAGAAAAGTGAAAATTAGCATCTTAAAGTATGAGTTACTTCATGATTAACAATGTTATTTACAATAAAATTTGGAAAGCTAAGGTATTGCATAAATAATACTATGTTCTAAAATGTCATTATTCTATTACCGAAAGTTTTATCCCTCTTCCACTTCATAAAACTATTGTATATTACTTTATTTTAGTAAGTATGAGAAAGACAGATGTCCACAAGCTGCTGTTATGCGAGTAGGCAACCAAAGACCTCAGGTAACTGAGTGGCTACCATGGAGAAAAAAATAAGAAAACATATGCCTGTTTGAAAAAGGCTTGATCAAAAGCCTGCAGAGCAAAGCTGTGTAGGGCCCAGGAATACTACCAGACTTCACTAGCCAGGTCAATCTCAGCTTATCCTCTAATTTATTTTACACTTTCTAAACAAATGGTCTGATCTATCTTTACAGGTACTTAGGAAGCAACAAGCTTTGGACAAGTTTTGTGACATTATTACCATCACCCTTTCCTACTCCTCAGTTTGATTTTTTACTAAGGCATAGATGAACTCCTGTTGCCAGAAAGCAAAAATCAAACACTAGGGCTTCCATTATTTTGGTGCTGGAACAAATTTCCAGTAGTAATGACTCAGTGGATACCCCTTCTCTTGCAGCTCACGTAGCTGATAGGAAGATCAGACCTATAGTGAAGAGGATACTGCCAACTTAAATACCTTTACATCTTCAACCAAATCATCCTAAGCCTCTCAGCAACACGTTTTACATGTGTATATGTATGTATGTATGTGTATATATATATATATGTCTAATTACTTTCATATTCCACTGTTCAAATTGTTTCAGCTCACAAACCTACTAAGCATACTTTGTGATATGTGAAATGGACTGCCCATAAAGAAGCTCCTTATCTTTGCATAACCTTGTGGGCAGATGCAAGCTGGTTTTGCTGACAGATGTGTGAGTGCATTAATATGGCACCAGATCTGCACTAGTAAGGTCTTCGAGAAGACCAGAGAGACATGCTCTGTCTCAGTAACTTGCTAATGTGATCTCCAGCTTTTGGACTAGAGCAGACTTACATGCTGTTTACTCAGAATGTAGAGAGCTTGTTCACACCTGCCATCCACACAACACTGTAGCTGTGCTACAAAGCTGCCTACAAACTAATTAAGCATTACTAACATGACTTCCCTTCAGTATTGTATCATACACTGTTGGACCTCTCCTTTGTCTTTCCCTTCTCTCCTGCCCGAAAGGAAAAAAAGGCAGCTGCACGTGCAATGAAGTATTTTGGTCATTTTCAAGTAGGTAAATCTTCATCTTTCCTTCTCGCTTCTGAAGGGAAAAAACAGCAGTTGCATGTGCAAGGAATGTTTTGTTTTCAGGTATGTAAAACTTCATTAAAAAGACTCATATGAATAAATGCCTTTATATAAGGAGCAGAAAGTTAGAAAAGAAGACTGGCATATGCAGGTCACAGGGATGAGGGAAGCACTTGCAGGTAATAAAACAGCAACCATTGCTCTAATTAGACCTTTCTAATTTTGTGTCTTCCTACAGGAGCCTCCTCTGGCTGATGACTGCAGCACCAGCTATTGTGGAGGCTTTATCAGAACTCCAGAAATACATGATAAAGTGTGAAATATGGACCAGAAATATCTGGTGTTCAGCTTTTTTGAGTTATTTTAAAAGGTCTGTTTTGAGTTTCTGGGATCATGGTTGCAAAAAAAATGAAAGCAGAGATTGCTCGATCTCTGACATCAGAAGGTAACTTTTATTATTATTTATTATTATTTTTATTTTAATCTTAATCTTAAAAGTGTAGAGACTTCAAGTCACTCAGGCTTGCTTTCAGCATTTGGCTTGCTGTTTTTTTAATACTAAAGATTAGTAGTCCTTGGCTTTCTCTTTTCCTTACTCATTTCTGAAATACTAAGATGCAGGTGGATCAACATTTTTTCCCCTCGAACCACAAGAGCTAGAAATATATTTTAAAGATGTGAACACTGATATTCATTTCGAAAGAAATGGTTAAATAAGCAGTACTTTAGAGCTTTACAATAAACGTTAGAAAACAAAATTCAGCATGGAGTGATGTATCTCAACAGGTAGGTATTAAATCCTCTACACCAAATACATTTCATGCAAATTCTTACATGTCTCCATTCCCCTCTTTATTTAAGCTGTAACTGCTTAGGAGACAGAGCACAGAGAATACCTGACAGCTTTTCTGAATCCACCAAATGCGAGTTGATAGTGTGAGACACAAGATAATGAAAAAATATCTTTCTCCTTTTTCCACAATTACATTGTTAGTTAAAACCTTCTCCCTAAGCACAGGACTTCTCTCACTTCAGGTCTCACTTTTGCTCCATCATTCCACCAACCTGCAATAGTCAGCTGAAGTTAATAGGCTTGGGCATTGGGTCAATGGCTTGAAGTAAAGCTTTTAGAATACACCTCAGTGAAAAATCAGATTACTAGAGGTGTGCTGCACTGCATTAGCACATGTTCCAACTCCATCAAGTCAGGACACCCTCCTGGGGCTGGCTACAACAGACAGTATAAGCAATGTTTTTCACATATCTGTAGGTTCCTAACCCAAACCTCTGATCTCTGCATTTGGTGAATTAAGCAGACTGGAGGCACACACCATCCCTTCTCAGGGCACCACTTACAAAGAGAACTGCATATTATGAGGACACTTGGAGACTACAACTGACTTGTGTAATCACTATATAACTTTTTTTTCCCGTTAAAAACATTCTGATGACCCTTTGAAGAAAAGAAACTCTCCTTAGCTGTAAAGCAGGGGGAAGAGATGGGGTCACCTGGTCAGTGACTACACAATGCTCATTTTCTGGTGCTTGCTTACGATCTGAAACCTGATTCACAGACAGGCTGATTTACAGAATCTGACATGAGACCATTTACTATCAGTGCAAGTTTTGCTTTCTAAAAACAAGTTAATCAGAAAACGTATGGGGGG
>VZRW01010736.1:143635-166083 GCA_013398125.1 Aegotheles bennettii
TTCCCGCCTGCAGCCCGGGAGCCAGCGCGGCCCTCGCCTGGCCGGGGCTGGGGGGCGGAGGGCGCGGCCTCTGCCCGGGGGCTGCGGGGTGGCAGCACGCCCCGCATGACAAAGCTGTCTGGGGAGGGGCTGGGCTGCCCAGCGAAGCCCGGCGGCGGAAGGGCTGGGATCTGGATGTTTAAGTAGGATCGTGCGATGTGTAACGCTTAATTTTTTGCCAGGAGTGAAATGATCAGGCTGCTTTTGAGCACAAGAAGAGCCTAACGTAGGACTCGGCTGTGGCACCCGGGAGGATGCTCCGGTGTTTGGTTTGCGTTAGGAAAGTGACTCGGCCAAGCTAAACACAGGTGAGCTTACGCCTGGGGGTGTTCCCAGCCCTGACCTCACTCTGGCAGGCAGCTTCATCTCCTGCTGCCTGAGGCCACACGTCTGGGGAAAGCCCTGGGTGTGTAACACCTGTGAGTGGCTCTTGTCTCGCTGCGTGGGCTCCTTGAGCAGGGTTTGTTTGGGTTTTTTGCGAGGTTGTTTGGTTTTATTATTTTTTTATAAAGCAAATACAGAGCAAGATGTGATCAGTTTTATGCGAGCTCTTAAAATTTTCTTCTTTTTCTAGATTTTTTTTTTCACTGCTAAAAGGAAACTGCAATGGAGAGTACAGTATCGGTCACTTTGCTTGTGTCGTTTTCCATACTCCTGTGTGAAAGTTATAATCATGGAGTGGAGACTGCTACTGTTGTGCATACCTCAGAGAGAACTTTTCCAGAAAAGGCAGCAGGCATTAATAGTGACTTGGCAGGATTAATACAGAAGTTTCACCTCCAAGAACTTTTTCATCGTTATGGAGAAAACAACTCTCTGTCAATTGAAGGGTTTAGAAAACTGCTTCAGAACATAGGTATAGATAAAATGAAAAAGATTAAAATAGACCATGAGCATGACCACGATCACCATCATCATAATCATGGCAAAAACTCCGAGAAGACTCTTTGTCCGAACCATGAATCTGATGCTAGCAAAGACCACAGAAGTGGTCACTCAAAGGAACCTCATAAAGCAGAGAACGTAGAACATCAGCGGAACTTTGTACGCAGCAAGAACACTGCTAATGAGATAACAGCCTCTATCAATGCTGCTCCCACAGATGGCCACTCTGAATTACAGAATGTGCAACCTGGAGAAGTCAAGCCCGTTATTCGTTTAGGTCTGACCAGCTCTAACGCCGTTAACATCACGGGCAGCAGCAATGCCAGCTGGCTTTCTAACAGCAAGGCAAATGAATCTCATGCTTTTCCCAAGGAATCAGAAAGAGGAAGCTACTTGTATTCTAAATTGAAAACCCAAAATACCCAGGAGGTGAGATTGATTGCTTTGTATTCTTGGGAATCCAGATCCACTGGGAATGTTGTTATGGCTTATTTGTCAGGTGCTCATCATTTAACTGGGTACAAGCTTTGTGCTGTAACAGGACACATTGCAAACACACAAACAACTTTCCTTGAAACTGAACGTTTTGAAGGAATGTTGTGTTATGTTCACAGGGTCAGAGGAAAATACATATGCAGTCTATTTTTAATCTATTTTTTCTAAAAAAATATCTACTTATATTAAGTATAAACCTACACTTGGTTTTATATATTTATCATTTGTGTTATTGTTAGATATTACCAAACATGAAAAACACTTTAAATCTACAACTTGCTGTTCTGCCAGAATCTGTCTTGTTTTCCTAATGTGCTGAAAGTAAAAAATTTAGCTAAAATACTGTCATTCTTATCAAAGCTGCCTCAGAGGTGTTAGGTAATCCTATGGCAAATAGCGAGGAACTTCAGGGAAGTAACTGGCACCTTCCTCCTTGAACCTCCTCCCTCCCCATCTTCTTTATGACTCTATGTAGAGACTAACTGTAAAAATGATTGCTGCAAAATGTTAGCTGTTATTTTAGGATAGTGAAAACTAGTCCTGACAAAGTCTATAGTTGTGTTCTGGAGAGTTTTCTTCCACAATCAGATCCTTCTCCATTAAAGCCTTTACAAAGTAAGGGTCTCTCTAGGGGCTCTTAATGTGTGCAGCCACTCCAGGTGATGCGGCGTGGGTGTTGTACAGCACGTGGTATGTGGCGCTGGGTGATGTGGGTTAGTGGTGATTGGTAGGCGGTTGGACTGGATGGTCTTGAAGGTCTCTTCCAACCTCAATGAGTCTGTGATCATAGGTGCAGAATTCACAAGTTGTTACTGTGCTCTGGCAGTCGAAGCAGAAGTTTTACTGTTATTTAAACCCAACAAGACCGTAGGTCATGCAGTGGAGAACTCTTTATCGGAGGAAAGTGTCTGCAGAACATATTCTGTACAAGACTTTCCATAGTAACCACTTCTATGAAAACACATTTAACATTGTTACTACTTCCCTATGCCACCTCTAAAACCGAGCAGAGTGTGTTAGGCTTTTCCTACTTGCACAGCAAAGCACCTGACCCTCTTGTGGTGAGAATGAGTGATAATTACGCATCATCTATCAGGACTCCCAAACTAGCCTTCTGGGCCAGAGGGGGGGTGGAGGTACACTTCTTAGTTTGTCACCAGTTTTTTAACTACTGTTGATATAGCCTTTTTAATGTGCCACTGCATTTCACTTAAAATGGGATGTGCGCTCCTCTTGAAATATGTCATGGTATTTTGGTTCTGGTTAATCTTTAACACCCGTGTCTTTCCACAGTGCTCCAGTGCATCAAAACTGATGCAGTCCCATGGAATAGGCACTCAAGTATTGTTGACTGCTACAGAATTTAGTTACCTCTGTCCAGCTCTTATTAATCAAATTGATGGCAAATACTGTATAGTCCATGCAACTAGTGAAAAAGCTGAAAGTCCTCCAAAAAGTTACTCTCTGCAAATAGGTAGGTTGCTTTTTTTAACATGGAATAAAAGCTTACTGGAAACCCATTTATGTTGGTTATAAATTTGAGAAATATACTTCAGAGTTGAAAGAAGTTTGTCATTTTCTTTTGGCACTCAACGATGCCTAGAGAGAAATCTTTGTGGCATACCATTTGTTAACATCCGATTAATTGAATGATCAAGAGTGCTTGGTAACGGGAGTGTTAAGCAAACAAAATCTCATACAGCACTTATTTATACTTGTTACTTTTTTCTTTCATTTTTTTATCAGCTTGGATTGGTGGCTTTATATCTATCTCAGTCATCAGCTTTCTCTCCTTACTGGGTGTTATATTGGTACCTCTGATGAATCGCGTATTTTTCAAATTTCTTCTGAGTTTTCTTGTGGCATTGGCTGTTGGGACTTTGAGTGGAGATGCTTTTTTACATCTCCTTCCACATGTAAGTATTAATTACTGTTTCATTCAATATCTCAAAGCAGAGAGTTTGACACCTGTTTGTACTTCTTAGTGATAATTGTAATCCCTATTAACTAATATGTATTTGAGTCATTTCTCAGCCTTGTAAGGTAGATTATCTGATGGAAAGGTTTTCCATGTGGAACTGTGTGTATTCGTTTCACAGTCCTTACAGTGTAAGAACCTCACACCACTATGCCTCAATCTGTTTCCTGTTCTTAGTCATGTATGCTGCCGAATCACTCATTATTCCTGGCATGCAAGGATTTTGCATAAATGTTCTTAGTCACGTATTGCAGTGCCTCCTCTTTATTTTCTTTTTCCAGTTTAATGAACTTCGTACATAGCAGAAACCGCTCACTGTACGCTCTAAATGTGGAATAGATAATCCACTGTTTTCTGTTATGAGCCTCTTATGTTGATTGCTTATCCATTGTGAGTTTTTGATCAGAATGAGGCATTTCTGAAGTCCTGGGAAAAACATTACTTGATAGACTTTGGAGTTACATACTGCTCTTATGTAATATGGACAGTAAAATTGGAATATGATTACTAAATTTCTGCCTTTCTTGAAGCTCTTAAACAGATATTTCCTTCACCCTGCTCTCTCCCTCCCCACCCCAAAAGGTGTAACTTGTTCCAGCTTTTAGATAAGATGGATAAAAAGGACCGCAGATCCTGTGATGGTTTCTGAGCCCTGCCTGTAATTCATCAGGTTCTTTTTTTTTTTCTCAGTTAATTTTGCATTTGCTATCTGAGGTTGTGTAAATCTAAACATGTGGGTAAGGTGTCCTGGAAGTTTTTTGATTCTGAGCATATCAGTAGCCAGTGAGGAGAGGATGTGTCAGGCTTCCTTTAAAGAAGGAAATTACTGCCAGGTTCCTTGTGGAAAAAGGTGTTTGATGTCTGTGAGTAGGCTTAGATAGGAAAGTAATTGGTGTGGTGGCTGTGACTGCTACTTAAAATGCAGTTTCCTTGATGATGTCAGGAGTCTTTGTGGGGGCAGTTGTACGTCTTGTGCTGAGCAGTAGGCACACAGCTGCGGTGAGGGGATGAACACAGGGCCTACTCTCAGTCCTTGCAGTGTTTCTTCCTATCAGCAAATCTCTTTGTAATTGTTTCAGTTTGTATCCAGAGCATTTACTCCTTGAAAATTGTTAAGTCTGGACTCCAGACTTGAGGAAAAGAATGTGAAGGATACTTTCTGTGTTTGTTACCAGTTCTTCTGAAAATAATGAGTTTCCCCATTTGGTTCTCCCCTTAGTCTCATGGAAACCACCACCATCACCATGAAAAACCTCTGCTTGAACAAAACAAAGGCTCTATGTTCAAACATCTTGTTGTTCAAAGTACAGAGAGTGCTTACCTGGATTCTACATGGAAGGGACTTACAGCACTTGGAGGCTTATATTTCATGTTTCTAGTGGAACATTTGATCACTTTAATAAAGCAGTTTAAAGACAAGAAGAAAAAGGTAGAGAAACTATTGTTTTGAAGCTATGTTCTATTGCATGATCATTTCTGAATACACTTATAGAAAAAACTTCTATGAGTATCATATATCTGTCTGGATTTAATAGTGATTGCTGGCTTGATTAGTGTTACGATTTCATTTGTATTGGTGACATGTATACTTTTAAAGTACATAACTTTTTTGTGTGGTTGTGTTACGGAAGAGCTCTGAGCTATTTCCTTAACCAGACATACAGCACAGGCTTGACACCACAGCAGACTGTTCAATAAGCAAACATCCAGTTGCACCCTTTGTTTGAACAGAGTGATTTAAGAAGCTACTGTTCATTATTGACTTCCTGCTGACATCTCAAGGCGATTATATAACTACCTGAACTGTTTTTATTACTATTTTAATTCTCATACTGGATGAAATAAGATGGCCTCGTACACTTGTACTCTTGTTGAGGGGGGCACTTGAACAAATTGGGTAAAGGTGGCAGTAAGTGCTTACATAAATAAGCATGCAACTACAGTGTAGAAAGTGACTTCACTAGAGAGGGTTCCCTTTGGAAATACAGTCTGCCAAGCCCTTGTTTTCTTTCCCTTCTCTCCCTGTAAAAAGAACAGCAATGACATCTTTCAGATACTGTGCTGCTTTTTATGTGGAAGGTAAATAAGAACTGAATTTTGGCAGATCATAAATGTTGGTGACTCGCCAGTTATTGGTAACAGTTCTTTAAAAGACTAGTGTAGCCAGGAATAAACAATGATGTAGAAGCTGACTCAGTAAAAAAGATACAGTAAAAGCTGGCAATGCCTTAAGCTTTGTTTAAAGGAATTTAGTAAACTACTAATTACTTAGTTTAAAAATAGTTAATTTCTAGGCTACCACAGCGACTGATAATCTGTTTAGTTTTATTGTGAAATTGGTTGTTAAGGCAGCAGTCTCAGAGCAGATGCTGTGTAAGCTCTTTGACTTGGTCACAGGAGGTTGTGTTGGTGTGGTTTATACTGAAGCTAAACTAACTGTGAGGGATGGGATCACTTTCCCTATCTAGTTAAGTTTATTTGCCAGGAGAGGACAGGAAGCGTTCCAAGAAAAGTAAGTATTATCTGTGTCCTCTGGGGATCGATTTCCTGTTAGACTAATTAAGCCCTTCTAGCTACTGAGTCACGGATCATAAGTTGTTGTGATACAGACATTAATGAGCAATGATTACAGATTTTACTTGATTTTCCTTCAGTACACTAAAAAAAATAATACTGACATTACAGTGGAAAGAGTAAGTGGAATAACTTTTCCTCAGTATTTGATGGGTTTTGTTTGTCAGGTGAACCCCTCTGCTTATTCCCTATGCAAAAATGTGGGGTATTTATGTGTATGGGTTTGGTTTGCTTTTGGTTGTTGTTTTTTCTTCCTATGGAGCCTGAGGAACCTTTGTCATCTTACTGTACTTAGCTGAGTTTCTTATGTTCCTCTTCTGTGCTCTTTATGTGGCTTCTGTGTTGTCCTCTTCCTGTGCAGGCTGCATAAATACTGTGAACATAATGTTGCTCATGTATATCTTGAAAAATAAGTAAAATATTCA
This sequence comes from Aegotheles bennettii, assembly GCA_013398125.1. NCBI lineage: Eukaryota > Metazoa > Chordata > Aves > Caprimulgiformes > Aegothelidae > Aegotheles > Aegotheles bennettii. Next base: position 150,032 of record VZRW01010736.1, read on the forward strand.
TAACTTCAGTTATTTTCTTTTGGAATAAGAAAAAAAATGAAGATGACGGGGAAAGTAAGAAGTTTTCAGCGAATGAAGAAAAGTTAGATACAGATGATCGTAAGTCTCAGTAATATTGCATGTTGTTCTGTGGCAGTACCTGATTGACAATGGCTCGTAGATCTGTGTATTACTGTAGGTTGGATTACTACCTACTTGAATTCTTTTCAAAACAAAACCTGTCTGTGCATTGATACGTTCAGGACAAGCTTATTTGCTGCTTTTTTTTTAAAAAGGGAGCAATAGAAGCCGTGAATTCCATTTTGAAATGTTAAGCCTTTTAATTCTGCATTTAACAGTAGAAGCTGAAGTCATTCTGTGAAGATCTGGCTATGCATGTTGCAAATACAGCTGTACCCACTGGTGTCTACGTTTCTCTTTAGACTGTTAGATGTTATGTGTGTGATCCATTATTTAGATTTCTGTATATCTTAAGTCTGGATTTTGTTAGTTTAAGTATTTATTTATAAGGTTGACAAAATCCTGGAGGTTACTTGCAATACTTGGACTGCAAAAGATCACGGTGTAAGCCAAAACGTACCTCACTTAAACACTTGTTAGCTCTTGTAGCTAAAAAAGGAGTTCAGATTTTCAGAATAATAACTAATGAAAGAGTTGTCAATAATGCAGAAAAAAGGTGGTTTTGTTCATTTAATTGTAGGTGAAGAATTTAGCGTGTTTTAGGAGTTAGTTAAAAAAACCTAAATGATGGTTTATATGAGGACGTTTCATGGTCTGTGATGACCATTTTTGACTATTTATTTTTCAGGTGTTCAAACTTAAGTTCCTGTATTTATATCAAATACAGGCATTTCCAAAATAATCTATAATGTAATCATCTTCTGCATTCTTACTCTTCAGCCCTAAGATGAATAAATGGCATATGCTTTCCAGACATGTTGTTTTCCTGAAGCAATTGAACCAACAGCCTTCACGCTGTGAAACTGGGGCATAGAGCCTTATGCTGTTGTGTTTAAATTGCACTGTATCTTAGACTAAAAGCTTTTTTACCTCTTAGGAGGCATTTGTGGCAATAATGTTGGGGCTGCTTCAGTGATAGGGGACAGAAATGAAATTATTTTCTTAATTTGAACTATGGGGAATTATCTCAGAAGTCTGATTAAAGAAAAATAAGTTGTGGAAACCCTTGGAATAAAAACCTGGTACAAGAATCTGGGGTATCGGTCTCAACTTTTAGACTTACTAGTTTTTTCTTTGCTGCATCACTTATTCAACTTGTTTATTGAATATTTGCTGTCTAGGTGATTTTAAAAATATGTAATATTATACTCTGAATTTTTGTAACCAGGGCCTGAGGGCTATCTAGGGACAGACTCTCAAGATCCATCGCCCTTCATTTCTCAGCAGCCAACTGTGCAAGAAGAAGAAGAAGTGATGATAGCTCATTCTCATCAAGAGGAGGTTGACAATGAATATGTGTCCAGGGGCTGTAGAAACAAATGTCACTCTCACTTACATGATACTCTAGGACAGACGGATCATCTTAGTCATCACCACCATGACTACCATCATATTCTGCATCACCATCATCATCAGAACCATCATCCCCACAGTCACAGTCAGCGCTATTCACGTGAAGAACTGAAGGATGCTGGGATAGCAACTCTGGCGTGGATGGTGATTATGGGAGATGGACTACACAATTTTAGTGATGGCCTAGCGATTGGTAAGTGTTAGCTTGAACACTGCAGCTTTGTTGTATTTGAGGACAAAGAAGTCTTCTTGCTGTCACTTATCTCTTTATTAGGAACATAACTAATCAGTGGTGGATAATTGAAGCCTAAACTTTTATCTGATAGCAGCTCTGTTTGAGTAAGAAAAATCTGCAGTTTAACAGCCTGAAGGTCAATGTCAAATCAAACAGAAGTTGCATGCTTACAGCTATGTTTCTTTAGGAAATCTATGAACTTTGCTTTATTTCATACTTTTAGCAAGGTTAAAGCTAACATTTTTCAAAACTAAAGCTAGGCTTATAAAACAATATTTAGGGCTTAGAGCTGACTTTATATTTTAATGCCTACAGGTGCTCAGCAATTTTTTAAATATGTTTTTTTTGTAAGAAGCTTTTCTTTTTGGTCACACAAAGTAATTGTGCTTTTTTCACTTCAGTCAGCCACTGGTACCATTGACCTCTTTTTCTGTTTTTCTTCCATCTTCACTTGTTACACAGCAAGGCCAGATTCTGTGCTTTGCACATCTGGCATTGCCTGTAACGGTTCCTGGTTATATGTCGTGTGTAAGTTTCCCCAGAGCACTGGTGATTAGGGAGATGGGACCCTAGTTACAATCTGCTTTAGCCTGAAGATTACCCAAATGGATTAGGCAATATATATATCTGTAGTTTTTGTCCTGTGGGGGGTAGGCATGCATTCATTTTACTATGAAATTAATTTGGTCCAAGGCATTGTGTTCTCCAAGGTGCTTTTACACTTTTGCGTAGCAGTTCTGTCACACCCAGAGTCTCAGATGCACTGAAGAGCAGCATTGCAGTTCTTCATAGTGCTTGTACTAACCTTCCAGAGAAGATCTGTGCTGCTTTTTGTATCCTAGGAGTGTGTGAGTAGGACATTCATTAATAGGTCATTAGTTAGTTATTTCCTGCCAGAAATAAGATTCATGGAGAAGATACCAATAAAGTCACTACACTACATGTTGCCTTTATGCAGATTTTTGGATTAAGAGCGTCTGCATCAATTAAAATAGTGTAGCATAAGTAGATTCCTTCAGATGCTCAGTGTGTTGTGCCAAGTCTCAAAACAGGCTCAGTCTCTCTTCTTGGAAAAGGACTTTTAAAAAAAATTTGAGTTTTCGTAGCACCAATCACGCTCTGCTCAGTCTTGTTCTTAAAGTTGAGCGTAATAGTCCATTTTTGTGGGGGTTTTTAAAATTTAAACTGATGTAAGCAGTTATTTTACATGTAATCAGAACACTTAACTTTTTGTTCATGTCCCTATTTTTCCATTACGTGTTGTAGTTGTTCAGTCTTTTTTTTTATAGTGCTTCAATCAAAATGTTTCTTTATCACAGAAAAAAACAAGATTGAATATTATGTTTTGGGCTTCTGGCTGAGAGGTCAGGTTTGGGGACTCCCTTGTTTTTTCTAGGAGAGCTAGACTACTGGTATTTCAAATTTAAAAGGTTAAAGTAAGTTAGAAAGTGATGTCAAATCAGTAATCTTCGGTTCTTATGCGAGTCTTGTGTAATCTTGACTTTAGTATTTGAGACTAATCCGTGAATTCACAAGTATTGGATTCATTTCCAGCTTGTACAGCATACTGGGGTCAATTCATCAGTAAGTTTTACTGTAGAAACAAGTTCATTCTTGTTTGAAGAGAAAACCCAATAATAACTATTTCCTCACAGCAGTATTTGCAATTGTTCAAATTGAGTCAATTCAAAGTATAATGTGAAAAGAGACCTTCTGATTTAATCTCATTTTTGATGAAAGTTGAAGCATGGAATGTAAATTTCCAAGCAGATCAGATTTGCATACAAATGACATGCAGAATCAATTACCTTGTAGCATTAGGGAGGTTTGGGAAGGAGCTATGACTTTACAGTTATGAAGTGAAAAATATGAGGAAGATTTAATAAAGGCTTATTGGAAAAGTGAGAGCAATAGCTTCTAGAAGTCCTGCTGTGTAGCTTGTTTGGGCTAATGGAGATGTCGGCTTCCTTCAGTTCAGGCTGTACTCAAAAGTTTTATGGAAAAACATGGATTTGATGATGATGTGAAAATGCCAATAGTACTTGTGTAGTATTTTAGCTGTATTTAAATGAAGATATGCATGGTTCTCTGAAGATGGTTTTAGCCAGAGTAACCTTCCACTTAAGCTGATTCCCTTCATGTGATCGTTATGAATAACTTCCATCAGTTACTTCTTTCCTCAAATCTGTTGTGCTAATTATGTAGGAATAAGATTTAAAAGTGCTTATTTTTTTATAACAGTGGCATCTGGCTAATTTATACAAAATTATCTTCTGTGATAAACTTGTATGTGTAGCTTTGACTAAACTAAAATGCAGAACACTTAAGATTAGTGCAAAAATAAAGTGTGTATTTTTTTAATCTCTTGAGAGAAGCGATGTCTTAAAAGTGTACTTTAATACACCACAACACTATGAAAACAACTTCTTGGGAGGGGACAATACCAGATATATTAAGGTTGTCTTCAGTTTGTTAATGTTTCAAGACTTCTTTTTAGCAGTGAAGAGTAAACAATAGGTATTCCTGTTATTCAAACCTGTATTTTGGTTGCTGTGTAACTGTACAGTGTAGAGCCGTATCAGCCACCTAAGTACTTTGCAAAGCAGTCAGGTTTTGTTTGGCTTGCCTTTGTGGCCCCAAAATTAGATTTACCATGTGTAATTAAGCTGGACTCTTGTATTTTTAGTTTTCCTCTAATAAGACCAGAAAAAACATTGTATAGAGACAGTAATATAGAGGAACTTGTAGATTATTGAGGATGCAAGCATAGGAGAAGGCAATTACCTTCTGCCTTCCTCTACCCATCTAGTCTCCTCAGAAACTGAAGCCTGGTTGAATGATGATGAATTTTCCTGTCTCAGTAGGAGATAACTGTAGCTTTCCTGTCTCTCTCTCAAAATCCGAGTCCAAAACTATAACACAATGTTTGGGAGGGGTAAAAAAACTTAACATACTGATAGCTAGAAAAGAATGGTAGTGTTCACTAATAACCTCTGTTCCTAGCCAAGTAGCAGTAACTCCTGTCATTGTTACTGTGTAGACTTGTACGGCTGAAGGTTTTAGAGTGTGGTGGAAAACAACTCCTGCTGAGGCCTGAAGTCAGAATAGCTTTTGTCTTGCACACTGTGCATCTCTGAATTGACTTTAGAGATCATTCACTTCTATTATTCTGGAGGTCATCTAGTCGAACTCTCTGCTTGAAACAGCTCTTGTGAATGCTAGATTAGGTCAGTCATGCCTTTGCACAGCCAAGCCTTGAAAACCTCCACAGATGGGGGAGATTCCACTATGGCTGTGGCTGACCTCTTCTGATGTTGCACTACTATCTCTTAATAAGGGAAGTTTTATTTATGTCCAGCCTGAAGCTCCTAAGTTGTGATTTGCAGCCTCTCCCCCTGTTGTGTTATCTGTCACTACTTTGAAGAGTTGGGTCCTTCCTATTTGTGACTTCACTAAAGATACTTCTGTGGTGCTCTTAAACCACTCTGTAGTCTGGTGGAGAGAGAGGTTAAATATACGTAGCTTCCTTAAGCTTTTAGGCCTTGTGCTGTAGACCTCTGATCATTTTGTCAGCCTCTGTTGGACAGTATTCATATCCACCTTGAACTGGGACACCCTGAAGTGGACAGAGAATCTCGGGAACAGCCTCACCTGTGCTTAGCAGAGAGGGATAAGAATTTGGTCTGCTGGCCTTCCTTCTCCTAAGGCTACACAGCTTGTGGGTCACTGTGTTTGCACTGAGAACACGCTGTTGGCTCATATTCAACTTGTCCATCATAATCCTCATGTCCTTTTCAGAAAGGCTGCTATTTCAGCTAGTCAGTTCCTACCTTGTACTAATGCATAAGGTTTTTCTGCCCAATGTGCAGAACTTCTCACTTTTTTTTCTTTGAGCTTCATGAGGTTTCTGTTGACCTAGTCTTCAAGTCTACCGTGGTCTGTCTTGTCTAAAGCTCTAGTGCTTGATTTGTCAACTTGGCCCTTACTTTCTGCCCCCCGTCCATCAATTCAATGTCATCTGCAAATTTGCTGATGGTGCAGTCTGTCTCATCCAGATCATAGAATCATTTAGGTTGGAAAAGACCTTTAAGATCATAAAGTTCAATTGTTAACACTGCCAGGTCTACCACTAAACCCTAAGCACCACGTCTACACGTCTTTTAAATGCCTCCAGGGATGGTGACTCCACTGCTTCCCTGGGCAGCCTATGCCAGTGCCTGACAACCCTTCTGGTGAAGAAATTTCTCTAATATCTAATCTAAACCTCCTTTGGTGCAACTTGAGGCCAGTGAAGATTTTAAGGAAAATGGGTTGCAGTATTTGTTCTGGTGAACTCCTTACTAGCCAGCCATCGAGTCCTGTTAGCTCAGGAGTCAAGCCAGTGTGCAAACATCTAACTGCAAAGCCCATTTTTCCTCTGCTCCCATGTGAGACTGCTGTAGGAGATGGTGTCAGAAATCCTACTAAAGTCAAGTTCTGTTATATTCACTGGTGTTACCATCTCTATACAGTTGTTTCCTCAAGCTGGGTCAAGCATTTGGAGAGGGATTTGAAGATCTACAACATTCCAGGAACTCATGTGAGACTGACTGTTCCCTGGGACCTGTTCTTTGCCTTGGGAATGTTATCCTTTTCCCAGAGTTTCCCTGGGTTCTTCTGTAGTTTTCCATGGATGATGGACTTGCAGCCTTGCAGTCACATCAGTCAACTCTCGGCACCCTTGGATGAGTCTGAGTGTTTCTAGTCTTCTCCAAGTATCTCAAAACTGTTGCTTCTCTACTCTTTGCTGCCCCCTTCTTTCTGAAATGGTGCTGGGATTTGGGACCTGGCTTTGTCTATGGAGACTGAGGTGAAGGCAGTGCTGGTGCTTCAGCCTCTTTTTGTCTACTGCTTTGTTCCCTTCCCCATGCATCAACACACCCAAATTTTTCCTGAGCTTTGCTTCTCAGCTAGCATTCCTGTAGAACTGTTTCTTATTATCCTTGGCATCTTGTTAGTCTTAGCTCCAACTGGGCTTTGGTCTTCCTCCTTTTTGTCCCATTGCTTTTATCTTCCTTGTTTCCAATCTTTGTTTCTATTTCTTGTGTTCTTCCTTTTTCAGTCTTAATGAATTAAGACACACTCTGCTTAGCTGGGCATGTCTTCTGTTGGAAGTCCTAGTGTTCCTGCACAAACAGGGTATTGAATTTGTGCATTCTGTTCACTGTCATTTACAAATCAGCCATCTCTTTTGGGTGCTTCTTTCCCTTTGACTAATTCCCAGGGTATTCTACCCTGCAATTCCTTAAGTAAGTCCAAGTCTGATTCATTAAAATCCAGAGTCCTAATTTTGCTTCTTCATTTCCCAGCCTTCTCCTGTATCCTGACCTCAGTTACCTCATGCTCATTGGAGCTCAAGATACCATTTTTTTAGCTGTATTTGCCATCAGGTCTTGTTTATGAGCAGTGGGTCAAGAAGAGCTCTAATCCTGGCTGGCTTTTCTACCATTTGTATCGGGAAACCATTCCAAATGCAATTAAGGAACATTCTGGATTGTGTGCCCAGTGCTGTTACCTTCACAGCTGAAAACTCGTGTATGGTGATGTCTTGTGTGGTTGTTCACCAGTAACCTTATCTATGACCTCTTTTCTTGGCAGGATGGTTTGTAACCATATTCCTAGTGTAACTCTGATCTTGACCAAGAGACTCAAAAGGAACTGCATTCATATGTAGCTTCATACTGGAGCTCTGTGCAATCAAGGAGGTCCTTTATGTAGGTAGGAAAAAAGCAAAAAAAGTTACTTCTGTCTTTCTAGGCCATCTGTATTTATCCAGAACAGGCTAAACGAGCTTTGGGTCGTGTCTCCACAGCATCATCAAGGCAGGCTCTGGGTGAGCAATGGACTTCCCTTGGCAGTAGCTCTGGTCAGCGAGTCTGCCTCTGCCCTCTGTCCTGCATGGAAGGGAATTTCTATCGCTAAAAACTTTTCCTTTCTTTTTATATTGCTGGCCCTGATCTGATGTGCTGAGCAAATATTCTGAACTCGGCAGAAATCATTTATTCTCTCAATGCTGCCAGGGTCTGTGACCATGTCCTTTAGATTAGCAGCTGCAAATCTGCTAGGGACTGATGGTTCTTCCTGTTGCCAGGCTTCACTGCTTTCACTGTTTGACTCATCTGGGAGTTTTTCCTGTTCCAGTGCTGCTTTGGTTCTGCCTTCCTCTTTAGTCTAAAGGGAATTGGGCTCTTGCCTCTGTAGAACCTCTTCTGACGACCCTCTCAATCCCCTGTTCGTTATCCCTCATTCAGAGGTGCCTGCTCCCTGCTTCTTGCATCTCCTTCCCTGGGTGCTACAGCGTGCACCCCAGAGGTAAGGCTGCTGTTGCTGTCACTGCAGGCAGGAGCATCCGTCATTTCTTGCAGATGAAGATCTGGATGGCAGTGTCCACCCTCAGGAGTTACACCTGGGTAGAGGCAGCCAGAGTACTGGGGGTGGCAACCCTAGCAGAGAGAGAGGATTGTCTCCTGTGGTCTCATTGCCATTGTAGCTCTTCCTCCTTGAGCAGTACTCCTGGGTCCCTGGTGTGCCAACTACTGCAATGTGGCCTCATGCCTCATTGACTGCTTATTGGCAGCACCTTGTTTGCTGGCACACTCTTGGTAGCAGCTGAAGAGGAAGCTGGATGTGGTTCTGCTGCACCCCTTGGTGGAGCTCTCCATGCAGCTGGGGTTCTCCCATTCTCTATGAGCTGTGGGTCAGCTCTTCAGCCCTGCGGTGTGCTGCTTCCTCCTGAGCTGCTGTCAAATAAAAATAGCAAGCAACAGAAGGAGTGGAGAAAACAAGTAAGATGAGGACTGTTGGACTAGTTTAAGGGGCATTTGTGGGTTTTTTTCCTCCATGTAAAGTATGATAGTTCACTTAGGTGCAAGCTGCCTAGAACTCAGTCTTTAACTGCTGATCTCATGTGACTATATATAGCCCCTTTTACTGTTGAATTTGCTTCCTTTTTTTCCAGTGCCTGATTTTGAGGTGGTTGAGCTGCCTTCTTCCCTTTGTATCTTTTTTTTAAAAAAAGTATTTTCTGAGAGTATTTCCATTTATTCCATTTTTTGGGAGGGTTGTGTGGTTGAAAAGTGTTTGGCTTAGTTCAGAAATAAGGTGGTGAAATTTTGTTTGCTGTAGCTAATTGGGGGATCCCATGTTGCTTCTGATTTTGAAACTTATAATCAACAACTGTTCAGTTAAAGTTTAAATGCTTCCATAAGCGTAAGAAAAATTTGAGTGAAACCAGTATGTCCTAATGTGATATGAGCATGTGCAACAATGCTTCTGCACTTGATATCTGAATATGCAGTAATGTTTTGGATTTGTTTTTTTTTCTTGTCTCTTCATAGGAGCTGCCTTTACTGAAGGGTTATCGAGTGGTTTAAGCACTTCTGTGGCTGTATTTTGCCATGAATTACCTCATGAGCTAGGTAAGACCCCAATATTTCCATATGCTGCAGCTACCTAGGTACTTACAGATGCACTCTGGAGAATTGTAAGTGATTTTTCTTCTGTGGCACAGTAAAATTTGATCAGAAGACTTCATCTGTTTCCGATTGTCTACTCAAGAATACTCAACTTATTCAAGAATATTTTATTAATTGGTTAATCTTCCTTTAAAAAAATCTCAGCTACTTTGTTTAAAACTCGGTGTCTCTTGCAGTTGGTTACAACTTGAACTGTATAGTTCAGTTGTAGTATTTATTCTTAGCAATGTAAATTGTGAATTGCAGGAGAATGCATGTCAGAATTTGCTTTTCTCACATCTTAGTTTAATTTTATTCCTGCATTTGTGCTGTTGAAAGGAAGGTCACAATTAGTGGAACTCCTTTCCACATAACATTTGCTGTTTTTTCATGAAGTCTTGCAAAGAACTGCTGTAGCTCTAAATTAAACTTGAAACTACTTAGAAATCTTTACTAGAAATAGTCTGTCTTTCAAGCTCAAGTGATTTAAATTCACAACCATAGTTTCTCATAGAAATGCATGTGTCTTATGTTGGAAGTTTAGTATTTGGCCCTTTTGCAGGACAGCTTGTGAGAACAGGACATAGCTGCTTAGTTTAACTCACAATGAATGATGGAAAACCTGTTCCCGGCTGGTAGTCTGTCATTCCTCCAAATGAAAATAAGATGTTGAGGATTATTTACAGAAATTCATAAATTTTATCGAACAGCTAAAGTACAAAGAACAGTTACAGGATAATAAATGGAATCATTACTATTGCTTTATGCAGTTAAGTGGGAATATTTTATTTTAAAAACTTGTTAAGAACACTCATGCATATCAGATACTGCAGTATTTTACAGTGTTGGTTTAAATGCAAACTACACTGAAGACTGCTTCCAAAAATCCTAAGACTTTAAGGTTATAAACCTACAATTTTTGCTACTGTATTGTCCATGTGCATTTTCTAATTTTCTGTCCCCCAGTGACTTCTGATTTTATGAAGGAAAAAATAAGGCAGAGAGCATAAAAGTAGCTTAGTAATCTCATAGGTAAGAGGAGAACTCATGAATACTGCAGTAGCTACCTGACGATGAAAACCTTGTTTTGTTTTTCCCCTGTTGCAGGAGATTTTGCTGTACTTCTGAAAGCTGGTATGACTGTCAAGCAAGCTGTGCTTTATAATGCTCTGTCAGCGATGCTGGCCTATCTTGGAATGGCGACCGGGATTCTCATTGGTCATTATGCAGACAATGTTTCAATGTGGATATTTGCACTCACCGCAGGCTTGTTCATGTATGTGGCCCTCGTGGATATGGTAAGTGGCTGGACCTACTTGAGTTTACGTAACGTAGTTTAAGAATTAATGCTAATTATATTTTGATCACAAAAGAAATTATTCCACCTTTTCTCCCCCATTTTTTTTCCTGCATTTGAAGATACAGATGAGTATGCAGTGTAAGTGCTCAGTTAAATGTTCAGGTGGAAGATTGGTTTTATTTAGACTATTGTAGAAACAGTGATTGTTTGTCCCTTAGTTGCAGAACACAGGCAGTTAACAGCAGAAGCAGAGTAAGACATTTGCTTCTGACAGTGACTAGTGTAGCAGGTAGCCAGTGAGACTGCAAGTTGCATGTGATCAGCACCACCAAAGCTGCTTCCACTTTTGCAGTAAATCATAGAATGGTTTGGCTTGGAAGGGACCTTAAAGATCATCTAGTTCCACCCCCCTGCCATGGGCAGGGACACTTTCCACTCATTACTGCCTCTTGGGATGAAGACAGGATTGTATTAAAACCTATACTGTACCTCAGAAGTATGCTTGCACAGAAGTATAAAGTATTTGGGTGTTTGTGAAAGCTTTACTATCTTAAGAATAAAGTTCTTGATGTGACTGATTAAATCTGTTGGTAAATAAGCCAGCCATTTACTCAGGATATGATTAAGACATCAGCATAATTATAATGAAAACAGTAATTAGAACACTACAGATTCTCTCTGTCTCTAAAAGCAGACTGATAATGTTGTTAATGTTGTGACACTTAATTCAAAGGGTGTCAATAGGAATTAATTAATGCAATAGGAATTAATTAATTAATGCAGTCAATAGGAAAGACCAGAGGAGTAAGACTCTGTTACCTCATGTCTCACGGTTGAAGAACTGGGCTTAAAGTAATTGTTTTGAAGGCATGTAACACTTTCTTGTTTGCTTAGGTGCCTGAAATGCTCCACAATGATGCCAGTGACCATGGATGTAGCCGCTGGGGATACTTCCTGTTACAGAACGCTGGGATTCTGTTGGGGTTTGGGATAATGCTGCTTATCTCTGTATTTGAACATAAGATTGTATTCAGCATAAACCTGTAATCCTGGTTGCCAGGAAGAGAGCTTGGTGTTAAATTATAAGCGCTAGGTTTTTTCTATTAAATTCCCTAATGGAGAGGTACGTTTGATATAGAATAGATATTTTTATTGGGGTGCTTTTTTGTTGTGTCCTTCCCTCCCTTCTCACCCCAATAGCAATGAACGCACTAAGGTTTTTTCACTTAGGATTTAGCATTGCATGTGGTACTGTGGAAAGATGTAGTTAGTAAAACATGGTGAAAGTGCCAAATCTATTAAAGAGGTATTGTCTGGGAGGTTATGTTTTTTTAGCAAATTTATTTACTGTATGTGATTACATGTAATGTTTGGGGCTTTTTTAGTTCAGTGGTTTTGTTGGTTTAAAGAAATAAAATGACAGTGGTTTTTATTTTAGCACAATCAGACTCTGTGAGATACCAAGCACAGTAAGCAGTGTAAAACGAGAAAAAGACATGGAATGGGCAGCATGTGTTTATATTGGTAGAAATTTGTCTCTTCTGCATCTACCTGGTTTACATAGAGTGGCAGATGAGTCCACTCAATCCTTCTTGTGGTGGTTCTGAGTAGCTTGTGGATTCTTTGTCTTATGCCAGTTGGTTTCTTTTCCAAGCAAATTCTTGTGAAATCCTGTTTTAAGTGTTTGCGCCTGATGTTTTACCTGTTTCATGTCTCAAATCAGCAATGAAAGTACAGCTATTAGGTTGTAAAAGCACAGCTCTAGCTCTACTATATGTGAATTCCATCAAAAAAACCCTCTAGTGCTATATCCTATTTATGATGCCTGAAATGGCAAAGGTGTATTAAAGGCTGTTTGATATCAAGGGGGGGAGGAGTGCTACAGGCTGAGATAAACAGACATTTACTACAACAGCTTCCTTAAGTAAAGCGTTGATTTACTTTGGGAAAAGAGCCAAGTGGGAGAACTCACTACTTCTAGTTCAGCCTGATTGCACACAAATCCATGCTTGCAAACCAGGGATACTATTTGCAGTAACTAAAGCTGAGAGATCAAAAATTCTTTGACAGCATATATAGGGAATCAGTGTGTTAAGGGTGATGATAAGTATATATGTAAGTATGTAGTTTGAACTTAGTTTTCATATTAACCACCCTGAAAACAACTGAAGGAAGGAGAAGGCTGAAAAAGACAATTGCAAAATAAATTCTGCATTTACAGGAAAGGTGAATATGAGACAAATTTTATATAATTAATAATTAACAGAATTATGCTATCTTAACTAGCTAGATTTAAAAAAAAAATGAACGTATTTTTGATTCAACTTTACCATTGCCTCAAATCATCAGCTGAGTAAAAAGCATGAACAAAGAGGAAGTGTTTGATATTACCATGTCTGACAGGTTAAAACAATCTGGCATATGTTGCTCTGCCACAAAATGGAAGCCGTAACTACTGTATCACTTCAGAAATAGATGTTTGGAATTAATTGAGAGGTTTTGGTGGCTTATTACTAGTTAAGAAATTGGGATTGCAGGATTTTCTACACCCAGTGAAGTGTTTCCTTCTCCTCCAGTCTTCCCTCAGGTTAACAAGGTGGAGATTTGATCTTTCCACAGTGATGAAGTCCTGTTCCTTGCCTGCTTTGAAGTCAAGGGTAGAGAAAGGTGTGCTTCCTTCAGCTCTGCTAATGCATCCTGAAGGGAGCACTAAGCTGTAGTGGGGTCTTACTGGCTCCCCCAGATCTGCACATATGTGAGCTCTGTGTATCTCTTCGCTTGGTGAGCAGTTGTTTGGAGAGAAGACGACAATTCTCTTTTGGAAGCACTTATTTTCCTCTCCCTCAACTTAACTTTCCATCACTAAAAGCTACTCTGGTGGTGGGCTTTCATCTCTAACAAGAACACGGACAAAATACAGGTGCATTTCCTCCCTCATCAAGCACTTTACATTTTGTGTATTTTTTATTCTATGCTATTGTGTTTTGATTAAGCCTCTGGCCTTCTGTTAAAAGCACACCTCTGAACAGAGGAGTTGTGCTACGGTACAATAGCTGTCTGCTGTGTTTTTGTAGCATCTCCTTGATCACCCATCCTGTACTCTTTTCACTCTTACAGCAGTTATATTCTAGTGTTCCCAAGCTTGAATTAGTAGTATCTGTGAGTGATGAAAAGTGGATATGCACCCATTGTTTCTATATCTTCTATGCTATTAAAGTGTCAGATTATTTGAACTCTGAAGAGAAAGTAACTTCTATTCTTCTCAGTCTAAACTCTCACAATACTCTGCCCTTACCTGTGCTATGTTCATTTCTTGACTTTGTTGTGGCTAAATTCTGCCTAAAACCCAGCTGCTGATTTCCATCTTTCCTTTGCTACCTCTAGTGCTGAATACCATAATCTTTGGCTCATTGAAAGCTGTTTTGTTTATGGCACATGCACATCACTGCTTTTTTCTTAGAAAAAAGAGTAAGTTCAAAACAACCCCGCCAACCACCATGCTGACACACACACACTCTTCCTGCCAAAGCAGAATTTTTCATGCCTTGACTACTGCATTTTCCTATACCAACCTCCTGTCTTGGCAGTCCCACCCTATTCCAGATCTCTCAAAATGTGGCAGCTTTTCTGCTGGAGGTCTCTTCCTGATGTCTCTGTTGCAGCTGAACGTGTCACCCCTCGGAGTGGTCTGATTTGACCCTGACCTTGCCTTTGCTGTGGTAATGATGCTGGTCACCACTGGAGCCAGTGTGCCTCAGTTTGTGCTACTGTAATGCTCCTCATGAGCAAGATGCATTCCTGGGTAAAAAAATCAGTAGGACTTTTCCCCTTCTTCCATCCAGACCTTTTATCACAGTTCTGTTCTGGTGAAAGGCAGTGTCTGAGGTGCAACCTCACTGCACCTCTAGTGGGTTTTGTAGGGCTTGGGCAATGTGTGTATCAGTGTGCCCATGGGTCTGCCGCCTTCTGTGCCGCACCCTCAGCCCTTACAGAAGTCAGGCATGTTCCATCTCTTTGGTCACGAGGGATTTCAGACTTGTGTGAGCTCAGTTCACTCTGAATTTTTTATTAGTGGTTTCTGTTAGCCTACAAACTTAATAGCTGCTATTTCAGCTGGTCTTTTGTCCCTGTGCCGAGCACAACATAGGAAGCAGGCATGTAGCCTAATGCTGCCAAGAGATTTTAAGATTGGTGACTAAATGATGGGAGATAAATTTACACATTTCAGTCCTTGGCTGGCAATCAACTGACATTAAAATATCTGTGTATCAAAACACATTGCTAATGTAACAAGGTGAAAAATAAACTGCCTGTAGAGCATGTGGGCAGACATGGCTCGATAGGCTCGACACAAGCAAACCCCACCCATTCATTGATCTTTATTCTTAAGTGGAGAGATGTCCATGGTGGACAGCTGTCCAAACTAGTGATCGAGAAGGCTATAGAGTGAAACCTGCTGAAGGCTTGTACCAGCATGATGACAAGAGTTTGCTGTTGTTTTTTATCTTTGTCAGCCTTATGAAGTAGAATCTGCACCAGTTGTGATGTATTTACGTTGAAAATACTTACGGTTTGGCAAACTGATGGGGCAGAGCCTCCAAGTAGCCTTTTTTGATGCATGTATTTTTCTGCAGCAGTTTATAACGCGCTGGAGCTATTCCAGCTGATAAATGGAAATGTCTCTGGTTTGTGCATCTGCCTCTACCTTAATTACGGTGCAGCCCTTAACTTTATATGCTGTTACATCTATCTGCCTTAGTGCCTGTGCTAGGTGCAGGTAACCAGAAGAGGCAAGAGATGCTTGAATCAGAGTTGTTTTCTTTGTGATGTGTTCTTCTGCTAAGTTTGGCCTGGTCTGTGCAGTGGGGTGGTGTGGAGCTCCTGTGTGCAGCCAGACGCAAAGCGAAGGTGTGTGAGCCCTCACTTGCCCTGCCTGTGGGGTTCCTCTGCCCCACTGAGGCACCTCAGAGCGCTGTCGGAGGTCTCGGGGAACCCAGAGGAGCTGTGTTCATTGAGGATACAGTCAAGGCTGAGATGGCTCTTTGCTGCCTGGAGTGAGAGAGGAGCGTAGTTAAAATTCCTGTGGAGAAACTGGGTCATGAGCTTCGCTGCAAGCAAGAAACAAAAAGCTGTTTTCATGAGCTGTGTTCTTATTTAAAATACGTTTCTGGTGTGTGAGGTGATCACCTGCTCTTACTGTACCGCTGCTGTGTGCCAGAGAAAATAAACCACTGAACCTGGCGTGCGGGTGTCTCCCTGCCTCGGGGGCTGGGGCCCCTCAGAGCTCTCATTTGCCTCCGCAGGGAAAAGTAATAATTAATAGGTAAGACTGCATCTCCTCGCAGGGTGGAGAACGACGGCCGCCTGCCACCGCGGCTTCCCCGCCTGCGCGGGGGCGCCTGAGGCAAGGGCGGGGCGGGGCTGCCGAGCTGGGGACAGGGAGGGAGGTGCCGGCGGGGCGGAGCGGGTTCGGGGCGGAGCGGGTTCGGGG
>VZRW01010736.1:166514-226430 GCA_013398125.1 Aegotheles bennettii
GCCGGGTCCTTCTTTGATTGCTGCCCCGGCGGGAGCGGCGGGGCTGAGCTCCTCCCCCGCGGTGCTCAGGAGGCCTTCGGGGGAGCATCGGCGCTGCCCTCAGGTCCCGGCAACCGCTCCTCAAGCCCCCGCTGCATCGTGCCCAGCAGCAGCATCCCCAGCCTCCCGCAGGGACAGCCAGCAGCAGTCCGGCTTGGGTTCTAGGGCATGAACTGGCCAAAGTTAACCAAACATTCAGCTTTTTTATATGCAGCTCGTGTGTAACACGGTGAGCTCAAGGTAGGCACCACACGGTGCTTTGGCTTTGCCGTGGCTGGGTATCCGCTCCTTTGGGATAACCAAACCCCGTGCCTGGGCTGGACTCCAGTTACAGGCACCTCCCCGGAGCCTGCTGGCACTGCAGGGTGGCTCCGTGGCATCGCTGGTGTTCAGTGTCTGAGGGGAGGACAGAGCTCAGCCACTGCCCTCACGGAACAGGCAGTGCCGACTGCTCCTGTTTGAGGGAAGGTGAGGAGTTCGGTGTTCCCGGGAGTGCCTGGCACAGGGCAGAGCCATCGCCTCGCTGCAGCCTTTGGAGCCACGGCTGTTTGACGCAGTTCAGTTTCTCATCCTTTGGGAACTGAACCCTGAGTTTCAGCAAGAACAGACACCCTGACATTTGTGCTAAATACTACATATGTATTTACTCAGTTGCCTAATATAAACAACAGTTTAAATCCTGTTGATGTGGGGGAAATAAAAATGCAAACACTTGTTCAAATGTCTATAAAGATTATATTGCTATTTTTAATTCTGAAGTATCAGGGCCCTTGGCTTCTACAGCAGCTTAGCCAGATGCTCTACAAAGTATTTTAGCATTACGATGTGTGGGGCTGTGGCTCAGTTTGGCATTTCTAAGCAGTGTAAACTGCTCTGCTGATTCTTTGTTTTGCCAGGTCTCTGCTCCAACAGATGACAGCTCAAATAAATGATTTGTCATCTTCCCCTTAGAAAGAGGCCGGGGTCAAAAGGAGGTGGTGTTTCTGGTCCTTTTCTTTGAGCATTTGCCTGGATCCTGCTCCCTCTTGCGGGGAGCTGCATGGCAAGGACTTACAAAGAGGAGCAGCAGTGGGGGGAGTTGGGTGCAGCACCCACAGGGAAAGCTCTGGTTCTGGCCGGGGTTTTCTCTGCAGTTACTGTTCTGTAAATTCTGGTCTTTGCTCTAGGTTTTAAACCCTTCTTTAACAGAAGGATAGCTTCATCTCTGTTTACTTATTTGCAGATTCTGGGCTCCCTGTGTCTGGAGAGCATTAAGCACGTGCTAACCCAGGGATGAAGGCAGGCCTGGTCTCTACAGCTGGGCTTGCCACATACTTCAGTTTTGTGACAAGAAATAGTCTCTGTTGGAAAAAGATAAAACAGGTTGACTAAAGCCCAGCTCACCAAAAGATTCGTCTGCTTGTAACTACCCACCACTAACAGCATTTAAACATTGCCATGTGTTGCACTGTCTTACAAAACCATCCTGTGCCTTACTTGATGGCTGTAAGTGAGCATCTACTTCAGTATTCACAAGTGAACCAAGTATGCTCCCATGGGGTGCAACAGGTAGAAGAGCTCTAGCTTATGTAAAAGCTGTGGTTCTGTGTAAAGTGTACTGTTTTTGATGATCTAGTCTGGCATCCCAAAATAAAGCACCTGCTGTGGAGGTTGCTTTAGGCCAGAATGCAGTTTACACTGGGTTTCATGCAGCAGACATCAAGTAAGATGCCCTGAAGAAAGCGAGGCCAATTTGCTCCTGCATCTGACATTCTTGTAAGTGGGAAACTAAAATTTGTCTCTGATCAACAGCCAACAATTACTCTCTGTTCTTCATCATTAGCTCAGGGAGATTGTGTTCAAGGTTACCCTACTCAACCCCCACGCTGTCACCCAGACCTGTCTGTCCTTGCTCCCTCCCTGGGCCCTGTAAGTGCCTGTCCTGCAACCCACGCTACAGTAAATACAGTAAACTGAACTATCAGCTTAACACTCCTGCTCAACTAGAGGGAAGGCAGCTGTGCTTACAGAAGGGAAGTAAAAAACAGCTTTCAAAACACTGAAAGGCTCACTAGCATTTTAGACTAGGAACCCAAAGTGGTCAGTATCAGCTTTAAATCCTGCCAGGAGAAGCAGAGAAGGTTGTGGAGCTACCCTAGAGCACAGCTTCTCACAACCATAGCATAATAATTGTATTTCTGGTTGCAGAATCTGCGTCATCACTTTGGCAGAAGCCCATCCACTTCTTCAAAATGGAAAAACAATTACAAGCGTTAATTACCAAATCAGTGCCAACTGTAGCAGACTCCAGAATAAGGTCTCTGGGAAATCAAAAAGGGTATGGCTTTCTCATTTGGTTAGTTTTCATTTTCATCTCTCGCAGTGCCTGAAACTTTGTCCTTTCTAGGATAGAAGCTTACCGAGTTGCCATTCTGTTTTACTTTAGAACAGCCCCTCCACAGTTAAAGAATTTAGACTTTCTTCAAGAGGTGCCTGTCTCACTGCCCCAGCTGGGGTCTTCAGTGCCAGTTACAGTGCTCCTACGGTGGTTCCAGTATTGCTCAAACCAAGGCTAACAACCACTTTTAGGAGTTTTTTCATAGTATACAGAGGGACTTACTTAAATACACCTTTATAGGTAAAACTTGTTTCCACTGAAATGCGAAGGATTTGGAGACTACTGACTGTGTTGAACAAACCTGGACATCCGTCCAGTGTGTTTCATGGGGGGTTTCAGTATGTGTAGTTTAACCTGGTTATATTAAAGTCAACTGTGCTGGTTTTCTCCTTTCTTTGCTAATTTTAATCTGATTAAACTAGTCTGTTATTCCATAAGAAACAGAGTTATGACTAAATTTGTAAGCTCTTACAGTTTCCAATCTATTTGTACACGTAACTTGAGTTGTGATACTGCCTTGTGTAGGGAAGCACAGCTATGTCACTTGCAATGACCCATTACTATCACACTTCCTTGCTTAGTTCTGAAGCTTACAAACTTCTTGTGTTGCCGATGGTAATACTTTTAAAAGCCCTGTGTAATTAAAAGTGCATATGTGTGTGTGCATATACATGTTCTATTTTTATTTTTTTTTCAAATGCAGGGAGCTCAATTTTTAACAGAACTTGCCCCTCTGTGCAGGATATCTTCATCAGATGGAGAGGAATACACCATTTATAGGTAACGTTTTTCCCTTTTTCTTCTTACCTTGACATAGTATGCACTTTTACTGAAACTTCACACTTTTGCAGTTGTATACGAGGGCGACTGATAGAAGTTAATGAGAACATTCTTAGCAATCCAGCTATTCTGCAAGAAAAGGTAAGAAACTTTCTTGTTTTTTATTTGCTGACTTTTATTTCACTACTAACTTCAGTTTTGCTTTTTAGCCATCAACCGAGGGATACATTGCAGTGGTTCTACCCAAATTTGAAGAAAGCAAGAGTGTAACTCAAGGACTTCTGACGCAGAAGGAGTACGAAGAAGTTTTGTTGAAACGTCTTAATTCTTCTTCATGAAGTTAATTATACAGCTGTCATCTGTATTTTATACTAAATAAGCTACTTTTATTGTACACTGTAACTGTCATGGTATCGAAAGGCCTAGCGCCTGTTTTTAAAAGTGGAACTTAAATGCTTGATTCATACAAGAATAAAACCGTTCAAATAGTTTGCATATTAAAATTTGCTTTCTCTTTCTCTCTAAATTCTAGCACTAAAAGTTTTTAAATAAGCACAGGATGATATGTTGAATAATATTTAAGTTCCACAGGCAACTTGGCTTCTGCTCAGCGCAAGCATAACACATACCAAAAAATCATACAATTTAGCTATCACTTAATTTAGCTAAACTAATACAATATGGAGTTTGACAAAGGTGAATTGAAAATCAAAATGCAACAGAAGCCTATGCTCAAAGAGCAGATAAACTTGAAAATATGTATTTCACACCAGATTGTATTTTTATGGCATCCTGAAGTCAAACAATGCCCTTTCCACAGAAGTTTGTTGTAATCAGTATCTTATTTTCTTAATTTTAAAATGTTATAATGTAAAGTCTACATAATATACTTCAGTGGTTCTCCATGCAATTCAAATTCTGCTCAGTTAAACTTTTAATAAAAAAGGAAGCAACAACTGACATCTACAAATAAAGATGGTAAAAGAAAAAGAGATTAAGTTGAGAGTATTAATCACTTAGAAATATACTTCTGGAAATATGAATCATGTCAACAAGATTAAAATTCAGTGGTGCAGCTACTGAAAAAGGGTTTTTTTCCTAGAACTACTTCATGGCAGGTATAACTAAGATAACATTTCAGTGCTTTAGGCCACAGCCTTTCAGACTATATTCCTGATTCTGGTTTATCAAATACATAGACTGAAATAGGCCAGAGGATGAGTTTACAGACTTCAACAGTAGTGTTACATATACCATATGCAGCACAAGGTTCTTTTATATAAAATGTCTATTAGCAGCATCTTTGGGTTGAAACATCCATTAAGACATTCATAAGCATTAATTACAAAACCAGTATCAATAGTGAGCATAGGAAAGGCATTCACATTATAAAAATACTTAATGATCAGACTAGTTGGTGTTGCAATTGCTAAGTAATGGGACATCTATTAGATGTGACAAAGGTCAACAGTTTTAATCAAAATTAACCTAGTTTGACTTTCCACAAATGAAAGCAATATTGAAAATTCAGTGAGTGTTATTTTCAAAGGGGATTTCCTGCGTTTCTAAGTGCTACAATTACTTGCTTTCTAGAAACGTCATGTTTGTTACATGATTTTCTAAAGACTTGATGCCAAATGTCTCGGCTCTCCTTTCTGGAGTATGTGCATTTGTACCAGTTCGTATTCTGTCTTCTCTCCATGGTGGAGCAGGTTTAAGACAGCTATTTCCTGCTTTATTCTGTATATATATAAAAAAAAAGATTTCTTAAAAACAAGTAAACAAAAAAACCCTGAAACAACCAACAACCCCCCTCCCCCCAACCTTTAAAGTACTGCAGATAAATCAAGTACTCGCCTTTCTCAGTAATTTGTAGCAAAGTGGAAGAAGTTGGCATAACAGAGTCATCACGTTCCTTGTTTTCAGAATGCATGCATCAACCTAAACAAGGCAATTACAGTAGAGTAAGACCACCAACTACTTTTACTAGGCAATTGTTTAATGCAGAAAATGATAATCTATTTCAAGCTTGAATAGGTAACATTATGCATATTATACAGAGAAATTCACAAAAGCTAGGCAAAACCTTTTGATTAGAAGGGTCTTATGAAAGAATAAAGTAACAGCATCCCTTCCAAGACTTGAGCTAGGAAGCAGAAGGGGATGACACACATCCCAGGAGAAGTAACTAATAATAATACAATATTAAACAGTAATATAAGTTTCTTGAAAAGGAACTCTTGCCATCTGAGTGATGGCAATTCATGTTTTTCCTTTTGTTTTATGTTCTGTCAGCATGATTTAGAAAGCCATGCATGATGTAAGCCTTACCTTGTACCTTGATATGAGTTACACTAAAAGCAGGCTGAATCTGAAAGCATCTTAGTTTATGCCTCAAGTCTAACATTCAGCATAGGTCACAAGTCTGGGCCCTCAAGAAACATTAATTTGATAGCCTATTATCGTTATGTAGCGATACATCACTGTATAGACTGGAGTTCTCATTTAGTTTAGCTAGAGAGTGTAGAACAAACTGACCAAGTCAGCAGGGAAACATTTCTGAACTCCTTCCACTAACGGTGAAATCCAAAACCCAAATGACAATTTCAGTATTTTTAGTAACAGGAAGGAAAAAAAATCCTATTGCTTACTTTACTGATTCTTAAGACTCTAATGCTGGTAAGCTTAGGGGTAGGGAAATGTCCTTCAAACATAAGTATCAACGATGTGTCTGTGGCCACTGGGCCAGTTATACAAAACTCTGATCTCCATGCTCCCCAAAGAAAACATTAATATAAGCCTGTAGGGTAATACTATCCAATCTATCCACTGGCAGGCTGGATGTATGCTGGGTGCCAGTTTAGCATGTTTTGTCTCCTATCAAACTCTCAGCATGAATGAGGGGGCCAGACCAGTCTAAGCTTCACTGAAGCCCTTCTCTGGTAGTGGGGGAAAAAAAAAAAAGGCTAGAAAACAGAAGCACCCGTGCCAACTAAAATCCTCTCCTGAGACAAGGTAGTGCAGTAAATGGCTTGGATTGCAGTTAGCAGTGAGGGATGTCCCAGTAGACAAAACATTTTCAGTAAGAGGAACAGTTCTTACTGTTCTTCCTCTACTTCGCACATCAGCTTCTCAAAACATGTTGAGTTCAAGCAAATTCCGCTTCTACAGAAGGAACAGCAATGATGACATACTGCATAGCAGAAAAATGCTTGCACAACAGCACAATTTTTTTATGGTGCTCTGTCAATCCAAGAAGTTCAGCTGTTAGGAACTGTTTCATATTTTAACAGGAGCATAAATGAGTAAGTTACTATAATTCAACAAGTTAGGTCTTACTTTCAGGAAGACACAATTTTTATCTTACCTTTGTAAATGTAGAACTTTTACCCTGAACAGAAGCTTTAGCTGTTATCTGGAGCTGCTTGCACATACAGATCAGTTTTTCAGCCTCCAACAGAAGCAAAGGTTTGTCATCATCGTGTACCTGAAATGTGTTTCAAGAAGACCAAACCACTGTGTGTTAAAGACTCCAATACTAAGTTAATGGAGAAGATACCACAACCAGCTTTCAAGCAGTTATCACTAGTGCCATAAGCTGAAAGACTGTTTTAGAGGCCATACATCACCTGATCAGAAAAAGCATGAAGAGCTGAAGTAAGCTTTGTGCCCTCTGTAGCAAAAATCTGAAAGGGGGAGAAAGCATATAAAAAAATGAACCACAATGAAAGATGAGGCTCTTTTTCTGTGTTGTTTTAATATAGTATGCTATAAAGCAAAAAGGTAGCAGGAAAAGTCAGCAGTTTGCAGTGACTTCTGAAATAACAAGCTACACTACAAAGTTCCATTCTCCCAGATAAGCAAAGTTTAAAGCTTTCCCTTTACACATAAAAAACCCTGACTTCCAGTTATTTTTTGCACTGTAGCAGCTCACAAGAGTTTTGTGGGTAGATGACACCTGCTGTGTTTGTTTATTGTCCCGACAAAGGTAACCAGTCTCCTGTTAAAACACAGGCACGTATCTGGGAAATATCACGCCACATTCCTTCATTTGGCCCCACATCTTTTGTTTGTATTACTCAACTGTTTACATCTACCTTTCCCATGAAAATACCGCTGCTCAAACTAGGAGGGGGTACCCATGGACACTGTCATGGACTGAGCTAAGTGACACAATGAATACTACCAACGCACTGAAGTCCAGGGCATTTGCCATAATCACAGAATCACACAGAATGTTAGGAGTTGGAAGGGACCTCGAAAGATCATCCAGTTCAACCCCCCTGCCAGAGCAGGACAACCTAGAGCAGGTCACACAGGAATGCATCCAGTCAGGTTTTGAACGTCTCCACAACTTCTCTGGGCAGCCTGTCCCAGTGCTCTGTCACTCTCACAGTGAAAAAGTTCTTATGTTCACCTGGAACCTCCTATGTTCCAACTTGCACCCGTTCCCCCTTGTCCTATCACTGGCCATCACTGAGAAGAGCCTGTCTCCATCCTCCTGACACTCACCCTTTACATATTTATAAACATGGATGAAGTCACCCCTCAGTCTCCTTTTCTCCAAGCTAAAGAGACCCAGCTCCCTCAGCCTTTCCTAAGGGAGATGTTCCACTCCCTTGATCTTCTTTGTGGCTCTACACTGGACTCTCTCAAGCAGTTCCATGTCCTTCTTGAACTGTGGGGCCCTGAACTGGACACAATACTCCAGGTGTGGCCTCACCAAGGCAGAAGAGAGGGGAAGGAGAACCTCTCTTGACCTACTAACCACCCCCTTTCTAATACACCCCAGGATGCCATTGGCCTTCTTGGCCACAAGGGCACATTGCTGGCTCATGACCATCCTTCTGTCCACCAGGACTCCCAGGTCCCTTTCCCCTTCTCTGCTCTCCAGCAGGTCAGACCCCAGCCTATACTGATCCATGGGGTTGTTCTTTCCCAAATGCAAGACTCCACACTTGCCCTTGTTGTATTTCATCAAGTTTCTCCCCACCCAACTCTCCAGCCTATCATGGTCTCGCTGAATGGCAGCACAACCTTCTGGTGTGTCAGCCACCCCTCCCAGTTTTGTGTCATCAGCAAACTTGCTGAGGATACATTCTGTACCCTCATCCAGGTTGTTGATGAAAATATTGAATAGTACAGGTCCCAGTACCGACCCCTGAGGGACTCCACTAGTCACAGTCCTCCAACTAGATTCTGTCCCATTGCCTACAACTCTCTGACTTCTTCCTTTCAACCAGTTCACAATTCACCTCACCACCCGATCCTCCAGACCACACTCGCTCAGTTTAGCTGAAAGGATGCTGTGGGAGACAGTGCCAAATGCCTTACTGAAATCAAGACAAACCACAGCTACTGCTCTACCATCATCTACCCACCTAGTTACCTCCTCATAGAAGGCTATTAGGTTGGTCAAACATGATTTCCCTCTGGTAAAACCATGTTGACTGCTCCTAATGAGCCTCTTATCCTTGATATCATTGGCATAATCTCCGGGCATAAGTTAGTCCATCACCTTTCCAGGGATGGAGATGAGGCTGACCAGTCTATAGTTACCCGGGTGCTCCTTCCTGCCCTTTTTGTAGACTGGAGTGACATTTGCTTTCCTCCAGTCCTCAGGCACCTCTCCTGTTGCCCACTACCTAAGAAGATGATGGAAAATGGCCTAGCAATGACCTCTGCCAGCTCCCTCAGCACCCGCAGGTGCATTCCTACTAAGCGGAATCTGTCAGTTTAATGAATGCTGTCTTGAGCTACTACTGGAACACAGAAGTGTCTGCTTTCAGAAAGTATGTACCAGAGTTACGCTGCTGAAAAACTACAGCCGCCAGTCAATTCACGTTACACTGTTCTTGTGTGTAAGGAATCAGAGTTAAGTTCCAATTTGTTCCTCACTGACAGTGCCTAACCCCTATTTTATTTAAAACATATTACCTCTGCTTGATGAAATAAATCTTGAGTAGTTTTCAGAAGTCCTTCTCCTCTGTGGGAAATAAAGAAAACAAAAGATATGCCATGTATTAGACTGCAGGTTATTTTGCCTGCTAGTTGCACAATTCATAGTATCTCTCTCTCTCCCATTCACACCACTGAATTGTAAAATACCAATCTTTTAGAAGACACTATGCACAACAATAACTTACTACAGGAACTGCATTTCAAAATATTATATAAACACCTCAGTGGCTACAGCACTATTGGGAAATTACCAGTGGTTCAGTTCTCATCAGCTGAACAAGGACAGAAATCCATGTCTCTGGCATACTGAGTATTATTGGACTAGTAGGTAAGAAAAATCTCAATTCTTATAAGAAAAAACAAACCCAATTAAATCCTTCCAATTAGAAAGCTGACATTGCATGGGCAAGTTTCAGAATACCACCTTTCAGTACAGCAAAGATCAGTAATTCTAATCTACAGTTACATAACTGTGCTGAATTCCCCTGATTTTTATTTATGATCACACTTTTTAAAATGTTTTCCATACCCAAGAGATACTTAAATAGCTGTTCTGCAACAAAACAGATGCTTAGCACTTTCAACCCTCACTAATTTTATTATTAAACAGCTTAGAAATTTACAAGAATTTATAAAGCATAAGGATAGAAATCAGAGAGCCTTTCTGAATGTGTCCCAATTATTATACTCTGAAAATGAAATTGTCTTATTTCTTATAAACACTGTTAATGCTCTTCTTCCCATCAAAACATGCTGCATACAGTGTAATTACCTGCTAAATAAATACATGGAGTAGGCCATGCTTGACATGCCTTGTCCATGTTGCACAATCTCATTCTCCTGATCCTCCCATTTCTGTGTCTCAGAATCCACTTCAGATGTGAGCAGATGCAATTCTAATCCAAGTTTTGCAATTTTTGCCTGTTCCTGTAAATGGTAACCATATTTATGTCACTTGAAAATACATTCCTCAGACAGAGGAGAAAAAAAAAAAGTTTTTTTACTAAAATGATGACATCTTACCTCAGTATCTAGTTTGACTGGCTTTAATGCTTTCAGATTTGCATTATGCTTCTGTATCAAACAAAAAATAATATCTTTAAATAAAATGAATTAGTTATCATTTTGCTAATAAATAGTAAGAGGTGGCTCTATACGCAGAAGTAGATTTTGCAGGAGAATTCCAGTGGTCCAGACAAACCTCTCAGTAGAAGCTGAGAACCTGTTCTGATCTGGCTGTCCTCCTGAAATGGCATGTGCAAAGAGGGTCTGTGCCTACAGACCCTAAAGTTTCAAGGAAAAGACCTCTTCCACAGTTCTCAGACTCCTCTTCCTCATGCAGTATCACCTCTTCCCCTTACCCTCTAAATCCTCAAGTAATACTTAGGACTAAATAAACAGTCTTAATCCTGTACTACTGCACTGATTTTTCCATTAAAGATGATACTGATATAACAGGGACTTTGAAGTTGATTTAGCTAGTAGCAAGCTGATCTAGGGCACAACCCAAGCAAATGCTGGTGTGATGATGTAGCTCATTACTCTGTGTCACTTTGTTGAAGAAGCTGAAAATAAATACTGATACTTTGATATTTTTATGGCTTTTCCTCTTTTCTTTAAGTCATGAACTTTTTTTATTTAAGCCATCTGAAATACCAGTCTGGCTGCAAGCCAAATATTGGCTCTGATTAAACCATAATTAGTGGTACTGATGTGAGTGGAATATCTGATAAGGCAGAGCTTGCCAACTGCGTAACACACATACACAGTAATACATGATTTGTTTCAAATCAATTTGCACATAGAGAGGAGCAGTTCATGGCTTTAACTTCATGTGCTGGTGCTGTCACTGTGTAAAGACAGCAAAAACTAACAGACATGAGAGCCACAGTCCACATTCGAAGACTGCACTGGAGTGCAGAGCAATGGAAAATACAAAGCTGGTGTCATAACTTGGGGAGGTTCAAGCCACTGGAGGAGTTGGATGGTAACAGTGCAGGACTGAGATTCTTGCCTGCAAATCTGAGCTATTCATCAGTGGGAGTACTTGAGCAAATTAAGCTCAGTAATGCCTGCAGGGAAAAAAAACCCAACCAAACTACTGTTCATTGTGAACAGCATCAGAAATGAGCTCCAACTGCAGTTTCCATCTCTCACTGCAAGAGTGTGAGCAAAAATAAAGTACTACTATTGAAGTTCCTACTGCAATTTGCTGCTCAGTCTAGCTTTCACGCTATTTCTCCTTTCCCATCCCAAAATTTTTAAATATTCTGAATCTTACGAATGTCTACCCAGATTAGAAACTGTAATTCTTCCTATGTATTAGAAATTCTGATCTCATATCAAAAGATTTAGCAAAAAGTGTAAAAACTGATACTCCTAGTTGTCATTTAAGCTTGACCATATTGCACATTAGAGATGCAATTCAAGAAATGCTGGTTTTAAGGCAGAGTCTTAAAAGAAGAAAGGAACACAAAGCCAAACTAGATTTGCACATAAACACAAACTTTAGGCTACAAGGTATGGTTAATATTTAAGCTACTGAGTGAAGAGCATTCAAGAAAACCAGCGCTTTAGCACAGGTAAGTTTTTCTATCCACAATTAACTAAAGAAACCTCACAATGCTCGTTAGATTTGTAGCTTTCTCTATTCTAGTGTTCACTCACACTATTTGAATAGGAAAATTGGTAATTACTATGCTTTTAAAACATGTTTTGACACCTAATATCATATAAATAAATATATTTGTGTATTAAGCACACACATGAATCGTCACTACTGCTCTGTCCTCAACTCTGGCATGATCTAGAATGCCACTCATTACCAGCAAACAGCAGTCACAATTAAACAGGTGTGACAAAACATGTAATCTAATTAGCTCAGCAGGAACAGCTGACTTCTGTGTAGGACAGCATAGCATTAGCCAGGCACAGCAGACCTCTGTGTAGGGAGAGAAGAGGCAGTATCAAGAGTTGCAGCACTGGGAAGAGGGGCAGTTTCAAAGGTTAGTGCATCCGTTAGGCAAAGGAACTACTCTGTGAACAAACTCTGTTGTCTTATGGATGTCATCTACATTTCCTGTCTACTTCCCAACTGTCTGTTAATCATAACTCCCCAAATCTATGAACCTAGCAAAATTCAAAAGGCAGCAGCAACCTTTCAAATGACAAAAAATCAGAACTATTTAAATACTGGGAACAAAGATGCATTAAAAGTATCTTTAAAAGGCATGAATCTACAGGCGGGAACTTGACTTCACACACCTCTTTCTTTAAATTTTGGCTGAAGCCCAGAAGCTATGTAGCTTAGTCAAACCAGTGAGGAACAAAAACCTTATCAAAAGTTACCAAACCAATCTGTTTTCCAGTCTCACTATTTAGTTCTGTATCAGTGAAATGTACCCGTGCTCACTCAGCCTAACATTATATTCTATTTAAATCTGCAGACTGGATTTATAATGTATGACCTTTCCTCTTTCTCTTTTCATTATGGGTCAAAAGTAGCATATTGTGTTTGAAGTCACAGAATTGCACAACAGAAGACATTTCACACCTGAATTCCTCAACACTACAGGTTAAAGAAAGCAAGGAGAGAAAGAAATAAGCTAGAGCTTACTGTACCTTCTGAGAGCATTCTTCCCCTTTTTCCCACCCATGAAAAGATTTGGTATGTAGCAAGTGAATCAAATGACTGATTACGTGGTAATAATAAGGTTTAGGAGGTCTCTTAGCACACAGGTGCTCTCAGAAACAATGCAGTATCAATTATAAACAGCTAAGGATATTAATTACCTCACAACTAAACCTGGGCACTTGGTGTAGCTTTTTCTCTCTGCATTAAAAACATTCTCGATCAAAGAGGGAAACAAGAGCCCATTATCTGAAGAGCCTACAATAGGCTCAAACATGTCCATTTGTTCCAAATAGATCCAGTCAGGCAATAACATTAGAAAAATAGATTACTAAGACTTATTTGCAGTATGTTGCAGCATCTTCTTATTGTTTTAATAGTAACAATGCATTTTTTATTGTATAGGACAGTTGAGTATGTGGTTAAAAAATGTTATCTTAATGAACAGAAATTAAAAATCACATACAATCAAAGTGATTAATGCTTACTATGCAACTAGTTACCATAGTTTTCAGTATGTTTGTTTTTCATTTAATAAATTGACAACGTTTGATATTTTACTGTCAGCCATCCAATCAGGATGCATGTCACCAAGATATTGCTATGTCCTCATCGAGGTGTAACACGGAAAGATGTCAATTAGTTAAAAGCAGATAAAAAGTAAACGCAACAATCCCAAAAACAACTTACCCCTGGTCTGGGCAGTGAGAGGTAGACACGCTTCTCTCCTATGAAGAACACACATATTTACACCAAAATTTGCATTCAGATTTTAACCAATGTGATCACACGCCTTAATTCATCCTTCCTTAAGTTGCAGTACTATAAAAGTAAGTTACTTACCTGTAATTCCTCCTATCTGAGTATTGCAGAGGATTGCCTCTGCTTCCAGAGACAGGCTGAGAACTCTGTACTATTCAGATTTTAGCTCTCAGCCACTGGCAGTTCAGAAAGCTCCTCTGAACAGTGTCCCTCGATAAAATTTCTAGTCCCTTGCATGTAACCCACAAACAAGTAAAGAAACTCACTCCAATGACTGTAGTTACTGCTACACGTACTCATTTTGTTGGAAAGTACAGAATATACAATGGTAGTTCCACTTAAAGTTTTTCTTGGCATGGGTTGGATGGTACAAAATTTGGAGTCGGCAACACCTCTAGTGAGAAACAGCTGGGGAGGTTTTTCTAAGTAATGCCAGTAAAACCCTCATCTTGTACTGTAATATACTTACTCCATGTGCACTGTATTTTATAAAGAAAAAAGTTCTATAGCATTTTACACACTTACTGAATTATTACACCTCAGATATAAGCCTCAAATATTCCAAGTCTGAGCAAAACAAATGAAGAAAAAAATACAATCCTTTTAGGTGTTACCTAAAAGTGGGTAAGAAGAGTTTAGTGGCAAGAGGAAACTGCGCCTGGGCTAACTGCCTAGGATTAGAGCTCCAGTTACCAGAAAACTTAATTATCTATGAAGACTTACATTTATTACAATGGACTCAGGAGAGGAAAGTCTGCTAAATAAAAGTAAAATAAAGTAAATAGAAGATGTAAGAGCTACTGAAAAATAGATTTTACCTGAATAAACAGAGGGCTACTCCAATTATATCAGTACCAGGTTTGTCTGTGGACAGACAAAGGACAAGCAACAATTCCCTACAATTGCTATTTCCTCCTTTAGTATCAGCTCCTACAGAAATTCCATCCCGAGTCCTCAGAATACAGTTCTCTTGTGCGTTTCTGATTTTTTGAAAGTATGCTCTTTATCTCCTGACACCACAGAAAGATCATGAGCTCCATGTCTGGGTAACTGGCTCCTAAAAAACAAACTTCAGTGAGTTGACAAGTATCTCTCAACCCTCTTGATGAGTATGAAAAATGGAATTCTTCCCAAGATAACCTATTCCTTCCCATACCTGGTTTTGCCGAAGATGAAATGAGCTATCAGGGCACAGGCTGCCTAACTATTTTTTTCAGAGTGCAGTTACTCAGATAACAATTGCCCAAACATGCACCTAAGCAGAATTTCTCACTAAAGACTGACATAAATTATGAGAAGTGATTTACAACATCCTATGTATCAAAGCATCAGCTAAAGGGCATGTAAGAAAGCACATAAGACATACTAAGAACAAAAGCTAACTTGTAAGTTTAAAATGCTGTAACATAAAAAAAACTCCTTGTTGCTATGTAAAAATCTGTTATACCACGTTTAAAAAAAAATAGTTCAAACACAGAAAGCTTTGACATAACAAATGGAATATAAATGCAAACTGAGGACATACTACTCATACACACAACATGGGCATTCAGAATTATGGAAACCAAATATGAGGAGGTGGTAAAAAGAAATAAAAAATAAATTTGGGTTTGTTTTTCAAGAGATTCCTATTATTTGGCTTTGTAAGGTTTAGTTGCTCACCATATTCAGAAAGATGAAGGATCTCACTATTTATTTTTTGTAACACCCAAAAAGGCACACACACAAGCCACTGCACTGGACCCACAGATAACAGACCTTTCAAGAGTGCAGATCAATTCAGGCCAGAGATAATTCATCAGAAAACACTTGATTACATCAGTATAATCACAGAATTTATATTTTATTCCGTTAACAGAATACACATATATATTTTTTCAATTATTTCCTTTCTTTAGTTTATAAGTCAGATCTTGGCTATAGCAAGACTTTTTGCCATATTATTATCTATTTATTTACTCCAGTCTGTCTTTGTTTTTCCTCATGTTTTCCTTGGTTTTTTCTTTTTTTTTTTTTTTAGTTTAAAATGAATTTTTATTATTTCATCCTCATCTTCCAATTTTCTGCTTTCTAGTAGTTGCAGCTATGTTTTTCCCTCCAAAAGGTCCCTACTTTAACTTCTAAATCCTGCTTTTGCTCTCACTTCTTATCCGAGAGCCACTAGGATGGCTGCATCCTTGTTTCACCCTTCTTTCTAGAACTCTGATTTCCAAGTTCTGATCTGTATCCCTTATACATCAACTACAGCCCTCCCAAATCCTCATGGTCATTTAACTCCTCAAATCAAGAGACCAAAACAAAAGAAGAGGGTAAAAAAGGAAGTTCTCTTCATAAATCATTCTCACTTCCGACCAAGTTACAAGGGAGCGATCCAAGGATTATTCACATTCTTCTCCAACATGATGAAACCAAAAAGTTAAAAGGGAAAAAAGAGATTAGCTGACTTCCTGGCAGACTGGATCAGTGAAAGGTACTTCCATTAGGTGATTCATCTCAAAATGCAAGAGAATATCTGTCATGGGTTCAGCCAATAACAAGGTGACAATAGCACAGAGACGTTTTTAAACCATATGTGAAGGTTGTTGGGCTGTGGTGTGCTCACCAACCCCTGCCACTCCTCTTCCCAAGACAAGACCACTTCTATTTGGGCACAAACTAGTGTGATTAGATTAACATAAAGTAAAATATTGCTTCATTTCCAAGCTAAATCTGGCTCTCTATCCATGTGAGCTTTGAACCTCAGTATGAGGAATACCTAATTAGCTGATATGGAAGGAACACTGGATAAGGAGTTACGCAATTGCTTGTAAAAATAAGAAAATTAGTATAAACAGTGTGAATCTAGTATAATCAGAAAAACGCTTCTTTTATTTGATGTGTCCAGCACATTTAGTCACCATTCAATTTTGACCTCTTAAGCTGTATTCTGAACTCTCTAACAAGGCCAAACATTTATATTAGTAGTACAAAAATACAAGCTTTTAAACTGAGGAGAAAAAAATATATATACCTTCTTACTGTAATTCTATCTTTTGTTACACACAATCACAATTCTACTAG
Organism: Aegotheles bennettii; assembly: GCA_013398125.1. Taxonomy (NCBI): domain Eukaryota; kingdom Metazoa; phylum Chordata; class Aves; order Caprimulgiformes; family Aegothelidae; genus Aegotheles; species Aegotheles bennettii. The sequence continues at coordinate 183,125 of VZRW01010736.1, forward strand.
GAATAAAGCACTTGTTACATTTTAGTCTCTAAAATAAAGACACTTTTACCAATCTCAACATTAATACAAGTATCATGAATTACGAGAAGAATAAAATCAGTCATCAGTCAAGTTTCATAGGAGAAAAAAAATGGATGGAAGTGGCAAGGTAAACTTTACGGTATTTTCTGGAAGCAAAAAGGTGGGGATATTTGGGTGAGATTTTTTTCCTTATTTTTTTTTTGAATCACTGTGAAGTTCAACAAGAATAAAGAAGCAAACAAAAAAAGAAAAGATTAGCCTGCAATACAGAGGAATACTTTGTAGAAGGCAGGTGGATATAGGAGACAAAATTATTTCTAAGGAGATAACTGACAGCTAATATGAAACAACCCAGACTCAGAGAGAAGTCCCTTACTCTAGGCTGGGCCACAAGACAAGGCAAAAAGGAAACATAATTTCTTAAGCATTGTTTTGTCAATACAAGACCCAATGCCCCCAAGGCCATATACAAGAATACAAGCTACTCTTACTATCTTACCAGTGGTGGTATCAGAACACTTTATGCTGAAGGAAAGACTGAGGAAACAAGAGACACTAGTAAGAACAGGCTCATCTGGCTATGTCCAACAGGAGAAGACAGCCTTCGGTGCACCCAGGCCCACGCATGCTATAGCCTCTAACACACTCAGCAACACCTACCCCTTTCTCTTCTCTCTCCTTCAAGCAATGACACTGGGTTGCCTTGTGAAATGATGCTCTAAAGAAATTGGGAAGTAGCACTTGCAGAAAATGTTATCTGCTGTCAACAGCCACGAGAGAGGAGAAAGTTGTTAACTACAGAAGAGACTGGGAATATGTTACAACACTTCAAGAACTATTTGTTTGGAGAGCCAAGTGTATGTTTTGCTGTGGCTGCATAATTCTCATCCTATGATTTTAAAACACAACAATGTATACACACACATATATATATATAAATAGTTATCATTCAACTCTGCTATGGAAAAAAATCAGGTAACTGCACGATCAGTCCTGCAAAATCCAAGTTAATTGTAACACACTAATAGTAGAGTAATGTCATGTTTTAAGTTGTGTTATATAAAATTTAATGCTATGTGTAGAGAAAATCCGAATGTCCTTGGCTCCCAAAACAAACAAAAACCCACTGAAAGTTAAAAAGCCCACAAACAGGGCTCCGGTTGCTATACATCTTTACATGGCATTCCAGACCAAGGCGCAAGAACAAGTAGCATAACAATCATGTATTTCTCAAATGCCTCAAATTCCCCATAACCTGCACTATACACAGTTATTGTAAACCCATTCAGAATTTCAATGTATGTTTTCCTTTTACAAGTCTTCAGGCTCAGACACACATTCATCTAGTAACCAGCAGCAACAATTTAAGATATTACTGCCCCTGTGGTTGGCCATTTACTGTCCTCAGAAGGTTAGCAGCAAAGAATTGCTTACACAAAAACCTGATCAAGTACAGAAAGCCAAACTGACAAAATAAACTCTAGAAATGAAAAAAGGTCTTATGCTAATAGCAAGATGAAGTACTGCATCATTGATAAAGGGTCATCTAACCTGAATAAGATTCACTTTTTCTGTATCTTAAGATACAAAAAAAAAGTCCCTGTATTTCACTAAATCTGAACTTTCAAACCTGAGTGATTTTCTTAAAAATGCCAGACATTCAGTATTATTACACATTACATTCTATCTGTATGCAATTATACCTTAAAGACTGAAACAAACATGTAGCCACAAGAAGTATGACAGGCTACACTAAAGACATCTGAAAAAAAAATAAAGTTTGATAAAAATGAAAAACAAAATGGCTTCCATTTTTAAGGTAAACTACCCTATGCTAAAAGTAAACACAGAATTTTCTTAAGATTCCAAGGTTTTCTTCTACATGTTGTACAAATACCAATAAACTTACCAACCAGAGAAAATATCCCAAGATTGTGCAGTCATCAGAGATTCCATCCAGGAGAAAGGACAGCAGTTTAAAAATCAAATAACTACATTCACTACATTATGAAGTGAATACAAGGCAAGCTGACAGTATAGAATATATATGCATATATATATCTTTTTCAGAAATACAGGAAGTTAAACATGTCACACAATTCAAGTTATAGCTTGACTGTCATGAACTGTTATGTCCTAGACAAACCAAAAGGTGGGATGAAAGCCCTACGCCTCTAATACTTGGACATCACTGGCAAAGATCTGTGTTGAATACTTTTGCGTCCTTTGAACAGTTCCATTTGATTTTGCTGGAATTCATCACAGTGTAGAAATTTAAATATATCTAATATTACACAAATCAGACCCGTAAATTTTGGGGTGTTTTTCTTTGAAAAAACCCAATAAGCACCATAATTTGACGTCTATACAAAACCAACTTATTTGTGTATTGCCATCTAGATTCCACATTGCTATATGGGATGTGGGAACATTTATTACGCTCTTCTCTTAATGAAACAGTACTTCCTAAATCACACTTAAAATTCTTAGACTACATGTTTTGAAAACTACATTTTTCTATTTGTACATAGCATTCTTACCTCTTCTTCCTTCAAACACATCATTGATTTCTCTTAACAACATAGACATGTCATTCAGCTGAGATTCCCAGGCCTCACAGAACACCTCGAGATTTTCTTTTGCAATCTTGCTAGATGGATGTAATGCCAGTGTTTCTGCAGCAGAAATTATCTGGACAGAGAACAAAACGAGTTCTATTGAAAGTCCTAACAAATAGTGTTGCACATGAATTCACAAATGCCTACACAGGCAGAACACAAAATTCAAGTGCTACTATTATGTCTTTGTAGTGTATTCATCTGGCATTTGCAGACTTATGCATTCTTTTAGCTACCACCCAACACTGAAGCGTAACTCTTTCATAGAGCTGCTTGAACAGTTCAATATTAGGTCTCCGAAAAATTTATACAAGTAATTTTTCTTTATTTATGTCCAGCAGAAGTGGACAGATAAAAGAGATGCCTACCTGTGGGCCAGTGACCTGAAATGTATCTTCTGCGTGTATGCAAGTAATCTCGAGAGGCTCAGTTCCAGAAACATGCCTCAACAAGCGACACATCTAAATATTTTTTAGAAAAATATGCTTTCATTAGTAGCAAGAAAAGGTGCATGTGCACAAACACATACACAAACACAAAGTTATTAACAGTCCTCTCAAAAAATTATTGGGGACCACACAGCCGAGTCTTTCTCAGGGAGCATTTACAAGAAATCAGGGCTTAAATCCTGCCTTAGAATGTGCAGAAAATCACCAAGAGAAAGAAAAGTCTTAATAAATAAATAAAAATAAAACAACGATTTCACGTATTTATGACTGAATAAACCTGAAAGTAATCAGACATCTACAGAACTTTGAAAACTTGTAGCATAAGTGACTCCATTAAAACAGGCTTACTCAGCAATTAGCAACCATGTGGAAAATTTAGGCTTTCATCATCCAGGGGATTGAATTATCTTTGAGCAAATCAGCATCAAATTAATTTAGGGAAGAAATACTGTTTCCTTTCACAGTAAGCAAAATGCAGTCATCTTTTTTTTTTTAATAAGATAAAGGGTGAACTTGGGTCTGAGAAGAAACACTGAAGTTTTCAGATCAAAAGGAGAATATGTAAGATTGAGACAGCACACACAAAACTAACCAGGCCTCACATACAAACACTATTTAACATCATGTTTATGCATGAAAAAAATTATCAGTGCCTCACTGGAACACTAATTAGTCACAGAAAAAGGGAACATTAAAGCCAAAATTTAAAATCCACAGTGTTAACTTGCCAGTCCTGGAAGTTCGAGGGTATTGCTTCTGCATATTCATACTTCCAAGATGAATCCTCAAGCCTCATACACCATTGGAATTTTTTAGAAATTAATGGAGTATTAGATGCCATGCAAATATGGCTTTTGGCATCACCATGTTACAAAGATACACCATTTTGATCTGTATGTCTCCTACTGGCGCAGTTACTTCTGCTCCATCTTAAGACCACAGTATGACAGAATTTGTCGAAGTGAAGCAAAACCACACATGCACATGCTCTTGAATAATTATTTTTAAAAAAATATTTTATTTTATTTTTTTTTTAAATCTTTCTCCACAGTATGCCTGAAAACGTAAGAAGGGAATTGGGAAGTTCTATTTGAGTAGATACTACAGCCTGTGCTCTGTAAAGTTCAACACATCAAAACTGTGTAAATGCTAAAACATGAACAGTTCCAGCACGGACAGAACAGAAATGCAAATTATGAAACTCAGGACATCTTCACTACACCTAGCTCAGTGCTCCAACACCATCTCAGCAATCCTTGCTCTCACAACATGCACTTCCACATGCAACCCAACACCTCTGCTTAACCACATACATCACAAATATGGCAGGCTGAAAGACAACCCTCATCACCTTGGAAAGCAATGAAAAATGAGGCCTTACTGTTGATGTCATCACCAAGAAGAGACTATAAAGGTCTCAGAGAATCCAAATCCCTGTGGTAGTGTTGCCTGCTCTATCTCACACTGTGGGTTGGAAGTGAGGAATGCTCATAAATGCAATAATATCTTTCTAATGCTGCCAATTCATGCTTGTTCTGAACTGTATTACCTTCACCTACTCAGATTCTTTTTCATACCATGAACAATACAAAATTCTACACTATATTAGGAAAGTAAAATAAAAATTACAAAAAAGCCCAAGCCTGAAGTCTTTCTAAGGAATAGATTAAGACATATCTGGCCACTCATTTTCTAAGTGACTTACAAAATGAAAGCAGCCATGAACTCACCTCAACAAGTTGTTCTTTCTGCTCTGACAGCTTGCAAGTATATTCTGCTACAGCTTCAAGATTTCCTTCTACTCCAGTGATTTTTAATGCTTTGAGAATCATATGATCTGTATGGTATTTTAGCAGATCTGCTGCCAAAGTTGTTGCTGCACTGTGGACCTTGAATAGCATGAAAAGAAGGAGAGATAAGCCTTGGAAGGAAACAACTGCATCCAGTACCAAATCAAATAAACTTAAAAGACAGATTGATTTTTCCAAGTAAAAAATTTACTGCCACGAAAGCTCATATACAGCCTGCATATTATCTGGGGCTTTAATTCTTCAATTACTATTCAAAGTATAAAGATAAAATACACTGCACTCCAAAAAACAAAACAAAAAAAACCAACCCAAACCCCACAGCCACATACAGAGAAACAAAAGAGCAGCTGGGTAAAATCAGGACATGAAGTTATCACAGTGCTGCTTTCTGATAATGTTACAGCTGGCAAACAAACAGGTGCATGAATTTGTGGGGCACCAGGTTCAGCATAAGCACGGCACAGTGGCTACTCTATTTCTCATGAAGAACACGCATTAAACTCTGTGAATCAGATTGAAGCCACAAAGTACCTTACAATATGTTCAAAATTAAGTTCCTATGAATAAATTGAATTATCAGTGATACAAAGATACGCTTGAATATAATTAGCTTGTGACACAGCCTTAGAAAAGTAAAAAGCATCTTTTCTGCAAGGAGACTGAAGCCAGAGACAGGCCTTGGAGAAGTCTCATTCTCCCTACACTCAACAGTCAAGAAGAAACTTCCCTTTGGAACGCATTCCTAAATCCCTGAAATTGTGCTGTGAAGGAGACTGCTTGATAACAGCTATCAGAGTCAGCTGCTGCTAGTTCTACTGACTGGTCATAGTAGGTCCACTTATGCCCTGTAATCAGCCCCATTTTTTAAAAAAATAGGTAAAAACAAAATAGCAACCTCTTTAGAAATAGCAGAGCATTCCTATGCTCCTAAGACTATTATGAAGTCTTGTATCATCAAATTCACTCTGCTGGACTGCACTCAATATGTAACAAGCTTGGATGTTCAAGAAGAAAGTTATTTTTCAAGTTCTTGTGAAAGCAATAAACTTGAAATTGTGCCACTGGTGGGCCTTGACTCTCTAAAGAGGAGAATGTTTACTAGAACAAGATGTTGGGGTTTTTATTCCACTGAACTCTACCTACTCCTACCTCCTTTCTCAGCAGTAATTCCTCTGCAGTTCAGAAGTATGGGGTTTGGGTGTTTATTTATTTATTTATTATTTATTTCATGCAAGAAACCTGAACTGTTGCCTCAAAATCCACTGTGACTGTTTTGTAGAGGGAAGAAAAAAGTTATGACAATGTGTTATAAACTATTTATATAGCACTGCTTGCATGCCATTGAAAATTAGCACAAACCACTAATGTCAGAAATTAAGTCAGCTCTGAAGAAAAGATACCTGCAAGGTTTGTAATAGCATAGGAACTGGCAATTCTCATTTATATATAGGCTACATAGAGATCACCTTCTAATTAGAGATTCTTTTCAACCTGATCTAAAAAAAAGAAATTTACTTCTACTTAATATTGTCTCTGATCATTAGAAGGAAAACCATCCCAAGGAAGGAACATACCTTTGTTTCTTCTATAAAGTGACAGAGATGGGAAAGAACTACTTTTAACAAGTCTGCCTTGTTTTCTCAGCCACCCAGGCTCTTAAAAACATTTTAAGAGTCACAAGACTTAAATTTCACCAGCAGAGGTCCTGGTTGCTGACTGATACACTGCACCACCAGAAGTCTGACTGACAGGATAGCACTCCTCAGCCATGTACAGAAACATGGCTACTCTGGGAGCAATCCAGCCGCTACACAGAGACCAAGGAAAATTACATAATACTCTAAATTTACTTCTATGAGTAGCATGAATCCTGTGTATTTTAAAAAGGCTCATACTAAGCAAGCTTTCACACTCTACAGGTCACCAGAGCAAGTCATACTGAACTTAGAATTTGTTAGTTTAGAAAGCCAACCCACTCAATTTGCTCCACTTCTAAACTTCTAAAACAGCATGCTACCTTTTCAGCTGCATTTCAGCTTTTAATATGGAGCCACATTACAGGACACAGGTAACCCACAATTTGTGTTTTATGCCCCTTCTATTAGCTGGTTTACAGAAGGTAATTTCCTATTATCTCCACCCAACAAACTTCGTTAACTTAAGTGTGGCAAATGTGCAGTCTTTGTTGCATAACATTTTAATAAACAGAAATCTGTGGGCAGGACAATATGTAAGATTTACATTTATGGAGCTATAAGGAAATACAAGATACTAATGATTTCTTTCACATCTTATATTCTAACCAACTTTGGCTTTATGATCTGTGCAATTACATAGTCACATACTATTTTGACTGGGAACCCTTCCTTCTCATTCAGCATACAGTAGCAATGTTACTCAAAAAGGATGATGTTACAGTTAAAGCAGCTGAATGTCACTCTGGAAAAGCTCTGCTACTGACTTCCTACATAATGACGACCAAAGACAAAGCTATTAATCAACGTGCACAAATTCTGTGTCCTACATTTTCGGAGAGCCCAACACACTGCCTGACAGAAGCGCAAAGCACTTAACTGCAAATGAAACAGATTGAAAGCACTGTTCAATCTTCAGGACAGCTGGCAGGAATCGTAAGCCGGAAGATGAAATTTCTCATTTTGCCTCTATTAAAAAATACACAGCATGATTTTTTGAGCACTCAAGGTTTTCCAGTTACAGAAGCTGAGAGCTCAGTCTCAGCAAGTTTGCCATACTTCTCGAACATCTTTGCACTGCTCTATAGTCTCATATTGAAACCCTCACTGTCCTTACTCGTCATTTTCCAATCTGTTTAAAAGAACAATAATATGAAGCAGTTGAAAAGATACCCGAATGGTTTGCAAATATTTCAGAAGCTGCTAGAAACCAGTAATTCTGTATTTGGCTCACATCTGTGGAACAGACAAGGCACCAACACTATCCATTAAAAGAGGGTGTGTGGGGAAGGACCCTGATCAGCCAGTGAAGTCCACCCCACGTACCAAATGAGGCAGCTGTCTCGTATGTGTATGTAAGCTGACATCCAGCATTTAGGAAAAAAATTACTTACAACAAGCACATACACTGCTGCCGACTGTCTACAAAAATACCCAAGTATAAGGCACTGTCATAACACGTTTCTGCTATAGAAATCAATAGAACAGGTAAGTGTAACAAATAGCAAACATAATTTATTCATTTGAGTACACACTAACAAGAAAAAGGTATTTAAAACAGTGATGCATGCATCCCCAAGGAAAGTTTAGCCTTCGTATTTAAAGTAATAATTATATAAATAGCACTTATTTCTAAACACTTCTATTTTTTATTGTTGTCAGAGTTAGCAAAGAGTCTATGTATCCAACAGATTTCTAATCCGTACACTAAGTAAGGACACAGAAGATGACTGGATACTGGCTCCCTAATGTAACTGATTTGGCTACTCTGATCTATAAACAGGTATTAGTCTTTTGGGGTACAAGATCCTATTTTACAGCTTCACATAAAACAAGACATTCAAGCTTTTCTTCAGTTTATGCTTGCTTAAACCAGACTTACCTCTCTTTTCAGTTCATTCATGCACTGGCATGTTTTTAATATGGCTACTTCCAGGTCTTCCATGAGGTCTTTTGTCTTCTGGTTTTGCTACAAGACAAAGAAAACAACGGACAAAACCATTAGCAAAAAAACCCAGCAAATGCCACCTTCACATCATGTATCATTACTTCAAGTTGCTTTAGAGGCAGCCTTTTCTTCCTAAATGTAATGTTTTAATTTGCATATCCTGTGTATATCTTACTTGAAAAATTCTTATATAAAAACATTTATCATCAAATCAGATCTAAAAATAATAGTGATGCAAGCTAATCGACTGTTTCTGTTCAACATCAATTTCTTTTTGAACCTCACTGAGCTTTTTTCAGGAAAAGGGTTTGGTTAGGCTTTACAATTTGCAAAAAGTCTTCTGTCTAAACACTGTAGGATAGATTACCAGTTTAAGGCATTTTTTTTTTAATATAAACACCTTTTAAAAATAAAGCAGTACCTAAGACATTATACCAAATGTTCTATATTTAAGTACAAAAAGGTTACTTAAAGCATCCTTGTGAGACTTCAAATCATAGTCTAATTTAAATGAGCACAGTAGCTAATATTTTGTTGAGGTAGCTCCAAGACAGAGCTCCCACTTCTGCAAATAGCACCCATCTATGGAACAACCCAACTGTCAAGTGACATACAGCTGGAAAAGAGTTAAGTGGCAGTGATTTCACATTCTCCTCCAAAATGTACTGAAAACAAGTCTAGGTGAGACCATTAACATGGCCATACCTGCAAAAACATTAGCCTTTCAGAGTCTAAATTAACATAAACACACACATGTGCACACAAAAATGTGTGTAGGTACAGATATGCACACTCTCCATTTTATTTAAAGTAAAAAAAAAAAAATCCACCCAAGCCAATATGATCATTTTCTCAAGTCTTCTTATCTAAGTCGTAAAGCTACCTGTCACTCAGATTTAATGCCTCCCTTTAAGTAATTTGTATAAAAGTGTAAGATCGCAAAATCACTTTTAACACAAGCAGCATGTTTTACACTCACTATACTGTCCTTTTTATTTCTTTTACTTATTTAATGTGCACATTTTTGTTCCTGCTATGTGCAACTTTTTTTTTTTAAACACAAGTGAAGTAATTGTTTAGCCAAAATAAGGTTACAGGAAAACCTAAAACAGCACAGTAGCATGCAGCCTTGTGAGCTCTAACATATACAGGAAGGATTTCAGAAACATTTACAATTCAACCAACAGCATTAGATTATCTGTTGTGCTGTTTTCATTAATATACAATAATACAAACAAGAGCAGATCAGTGATGTCAGTCTAAATTAGACTTGACCTGGGTTACAAGACACTTCTTTTTTAAAACAGCGAGTTACTCTGAATTGCTAAAAGGAAGTATGGTGAGTGGAAAGGGAAACAACTGGGCACTCTAAGAGCTCTACATATCCTCTAGTTCCTGTATCCCCTATGCAGAATAATATTTATCTTATTTTATTTTAAATCAACAATCCCACTTAATGTAATTCAAGTCCCTCAGAAAATACTCACTCTCCAACGAAGCTGCTGAGCTGAAACTAAAAAGCCACCTCAGTAAGCTGATGCTATTTTACCTTCTTACTGCATCTTCAGTCACAGCTAGGCTGGGTTATTTATTAATGAAAATACTTAATGCATAAGCACACACGTGTATGCTCAAGTATTTTCATGGACCATATATGCGCATAGTCTTCTACTAGGCTCTCATTGCTATCACTTGAAAGGCAGCATGTAATTTATCTAGAGGTGATTGGTTTCCACAAGTATCAGAGCTTAGAGGTACCCAAGAGCATTGGTTTTGGATGAGACAGAATTAATTTTCTTCACAGTATCTGGTATGGTGCTGTTTTGGATTTGTGATAAAACCAGTGTTGATAACACAGGGATGTGTTAGCTATTGCTGAGCAGTGCTTACACAGCTGCCTACCAGAGCTAACCCCCAACCCCAAGCTAAACACAGTTTTAGTCTCTTATTGTTACAGGAATCTATGCAATTAATAATCTGTATGTGTCTTCTTTGTAATAACAACAGTCTGTATTATCAATAAGATTTATATGCTCTTCAAATTGCACTACTGCATTAAGAATACCTGACCGCAGCATTTGATTCAAAGAGAAAAGGAACAAAAATGCTTTCTCCTAAGTAATATACTCAGTTAAGTATCCTATACTAGTACACATCTGCTGTGTTTCTGCATGTTGATAAGATTTTGTCAACCAACAAGACTGAAAGAAAGTCAGCATCAGAAACAGAAACTGCATTTTTCATTTCTGCTTTTCATTCTCCTTTTGCATGTATCTTCTATCATCTTCAAGGAACAAGGTAAGACAAACAACAGAGGAAGGCTTAATGTGCTTCTTCTTGAAAAACTGCCATCATGTAAATCTTGTAAAAAGGACAAACAAAAATTCCCTGTAAGTCTTAGTGTCTCTTTCCTCTCTGCTCCCTCCACAAGATTAAAACAACACTTAATTTTTTTAGAACATTTCCCTTTTCAAGAGTTTAAGTGTTTTCAATATTCTGTTGAAAACAAGAAACAGAAGCTGTGCCCGCTGCCATGGGATCAAGACAACTGAAGTCTCTGAACTACTCAACCAAAAGACGTAACTGTTTAAGACTGTGCAATGATACTTCTATCTGCCTTCTTGCTTCCACTTAAAGCTTCATTAAAATTAGGCTACCGCCACTAGTAGCCTAATTTAGCCATCAAAGAATCAATGAAGCAATACCACTGGGGCAGGGGGAAGACAGAACATATTGAAACTGCAGAAGCACAGAACAAACTCTGGCTTCCTTGATCAGCTCTCACTGTGAGGAACACACACAGTTCTTTCTTCCTAGATTAGAAGAAACACTGCCTTAAAAATTTCTTTCGAAAGTAGAGGTGAAAAGATTTACTTTGCTAAAAAGCTCTTACAGCTTGCATCCATACTGAAACCAGCTGCTCTAGTTCCATTTTAGCCTGTTTAGACAGCTCCAAAATGTGTTCTCTGTGCTCATGACTGGTATAGGCAGAGTCTGTGAAGTCCTCCGTATGTTCCAGGATAACTTCCAGCATTGTTGAAAGGTTCTCTTTTGAGAGAAAATAAAGATTTTCACGAAGACCTTCCACCTTATTCTGAAAAAGAAACATAGCAGTTCCTTGAGAGTTTATGTGGTTATACAGTTGTGACACAAAAGCAGAAAGCAGATGCACCATTTTACAGTGTATTTCTGTTCCCGGTGACTTTTTTTAATTATCCACTTATTTACAAAGTAATCCAACAACTTGCTTGTTATCCAGGCATCTAGTAGAGGCATAGAGATTTATTTTTTTGTAATTTATTAATATCATCAGCAAAGTACTGGCCACTCATCAGAAGTAATAGCAAATATATTACTGTTCTCCTGTTGTAAATAAAAAGTTTTTAGGTTCAGTAAGTTTCAGAAATTAATAGTGTATTCAGATTTTGTTTGATCTTTACAAGTTTTTCCACATCTGTATCATCTATTTTGAGTATTTTTCTAAAAAATTATGTGTAGGAAATTGAATACTTTGAGGTACTTTACAAAAATTTCAACCAAATTTTAAAGTTGTATTTTAAAAATACGATAAAAAGAAAATCAAAGAGACTGACTCCAAAGAAATGAGACATGATTGTTCATTTTCAAAATTCTAGTTTCGAGGTAACTTATTAAGCTGTACAAAATGATACTATTTCTAGTCTTACCTTGAATTCTTTGATGCCAGAATATATGCTGATGGGGGCCATTTCATTTTCTCCATTTGGTCTAGAGTCAGTTACAATTTCTATTACCTGTTCCAAAGCTAATCTCATCCGATGAAAAACTCCATCTTTGTTTATACGAGCAGATTCACAGTCTGGGTGCCTCAGACAAGTCTTTTTAAAGAAATCAAAGTAAGTATTGTGAAAGGGTACACATGCAGTATAGCAAAACGAATGCTTGTTGCTAAAGCAAGTCTAAAGAATGTGTCAGAATATGATAAATTCTGTTAAACTGCTATTGTGTTGTGTAGAACTCAGTGTTGCTCAGAAAACATAGACTTTCCTCTATTTATTCTTTACTCTTACACTCTTTAGCATGAAGCTTAAATCGGGGCTGAGAAAAGAAGTCAGCTATCCTGCCTGAGGCCATACTCTGATTTATCCAAGCTGTGTAAGAGTGCACATACTCACCTTTGAAGCAGTCAGGAGCATCATGGTGCACTTCTCAAGAACAGCCCTAGATGCTGCCATCCTAGCCTTTTTCTTCTCATCCTTCAAATCCTGAAGATCAAAAGAAAAAATGAACTGAATATTACACAGTATCTAAAATGTTAACTGCGTGTGAGACTGGAAAAAGGCAACTCTTGCAGATGGATGAGTTGTGAGAAAGCTTCTTTATGTCTGACAGCTGCTATTTTCAGCCTAACTCATGATCTAGAACTCAATTTTCAGACAGATTTTAATGTGTGCATTTATTCCTGGCCCTATTCAATTCAGATTTCAAAGAAGGAGTATCTCAGAGATACAGAGCGCGTTATGTAAACTGTCACTAATTTTGCAATCTCTATCATATAGCATTATTCATAAAACAGGAAAATGAGGGGAAAAAAATGTACCTGACTAAAAAAAAAAAAAAGAAGTGTCTGAAACTGGGGGGGTGGGGGGGGAGGAGTAAGGCAGAGACGGAGAACACCAGCCTTTCATTGTACTGCAGTGAAGGAAATGTAAAATAAATCTTTTGTCTACTTGAGCATTACATTTACTACATACCAGTAATAAAGAAAGTTTTAACAGGCTAAAAAAGCAATTCCTCTGCAGAAAGGCACTGAGTACGGAAACTTTGCAAGAACTCTCCAGAGAGAGGGATATACCTAGTGAAACACTCTTTCCTAAAGAGTCACGTAGGCAAGGAGGGGAGAGTCAAAGACCAGTGAACACTGAAAACTAAAAATAGTTGAAAATAATATCACTTGCTAGTAATGCACCCTACTACTTCCAAGGAACAACTGCTATGAGTATTTCAGGGAAAAATACAGAGTTCATTTCCAAGCAGGTATTTCCTTGATTTATATGTAGCTTTTCCAGAACTGATTCTTTAATACTGAGTACGTACTTCACAGACTCGGAACACATCCACTATAAAAGAAGCAGGGTATGTTTTTCTTAGCAAAGTTCTTCAATATTTTATCTGAAAGATGCTCTGTCATATCACAAAAAACTACTTCCATATGCATGAAGTTGGCAAATTGTTTACACAAATTTAATTCCGAATTTTGCTGGATATTAGGGACTCTGTACATCTGTATCAGACCCTGGTTCAGTTCTGAATGGATGATTTGATTGCCATGGGGAAGTAACTAGAGCTCATAGCAGAAGTCTTAAACCTCAGCAAACCTTTAATTTACATGGAAGCAGCAGCAGAAAGCTTGCTGTATGAATGAAAGGCTTTGAAAGAGTAGCTGCACGCAAAAAGTAAAAAACCACTACCCCAACATAGGGAGGTTTTGACCTAAACCTAGAAAAATATTCCATAATAATAACAACTTAAAAAATGCAAGCAAATGCTTTATCAGGATCTAAAGATTTCACGTCTAGAATTTTCTAAAATAACTACTCTGCTTTCAAATCCCTTCACTATGTGCAAACATCAAATGTTTCTGTCAAGTAACAGACAAATTCTCTACCAGAGTAATAAACCAGAAAAATTAGATCCAAAAGACAGTAACTAAAGCCAAAGGACATCTCAAATCACATGCACCCAGGCTTCTGGAAGACATGCAGATCAAACAACGCAGTGATATTTCTGTGAGTGAGCTTTAAATTCAGAAGATATCCTTTGGATGGAGCAAGAAGAAGAAGTAGTTAGGTTTCAGTGACAGGACACCACCAATCATTTTGTTTTGCAATACTTAATCATCCCAGAAGACCCCAAATCTTCCAGTGAATCAGATGAAAATGATACCTTATGTCTCTCACAGCTTTTTATTAATACCTACATTTTGCCGATCTCCAGTTAAATGGGCAAACTCTACCATTTCATTTCCAAACTGGCTGAATATTTGTACAAACTCCTGGAAACTACTGACTTTTTCTAGTTGTTCCATTGTTGCAAGAACCTGCAAGAAAAGTGAAAATACTGTAGGTTATCAAGATGCTAAACAGAAAACATTATTATTAAGCTAGGAATATTATTATTTGCAGACACTTCTAAATTATGTTGTTTAAAATGTATATATTTTGTCACTACTCAAGCATTAATAATACAACAGCTGGAAATCAAGTCTAAATTAATAATAATGCTTCATTCAAAATGAGTCATTTGCTGTCAAACCTCAAAAAGCATTTTCTTTGCTCTTCCAATAGTGAGAGTAACAGTATTACAGGACTCAGTTTGTAGATTTAGGAAAAGTATTAAATTTAAAAACATAAGTACTTGAAATTAATCTACAGATTATATCCCTATGTTGCAGCTCTCAAAGTTCAATTTCAGATGCATAACTTCCAAGGTCTAAAAACATAACTGCACAGTCAGACAGGTGTTTTAATGGCTGTGTGAATTAAAGAAAAAAAAAAAGCAACAGCATTCCTCAAAATAAAACAAGAAAGTTAGAAATCACTTAATATATAGTTTTATACTTCCCATAGCAACTTACTCTAACTCTGAAGATTTATATTATCTCTATATAAACCAAAGAACTAAATGAACCCAAGTTGTATTGAGATCTTACTCAAGATATATAAAAGCATGTGAAATCAGCATTTTTAAAAAACATTCAGCCAAAATTACCATAGAGTTCATAAATTACAGAAGCTATCCTGAAGTCACTACAATATAGTTTACAACAAAGATTAACATTAAGGTCTTTCAGGTTGGTGGTACAGTTGCTAATCCCAAACTGATCTTTCAAACCCACTAAATGTCTTCAGAAGGGAAGACAGTCAAAGCAGTTCTTCATTGTGTTTCAGACTGAAGATAAAATACTGCATGACTATTTGCCAAACTGTACTTAAAAGGGAGAAACGTCAAATTATTTTTCCTTCCCTATGCTAAAAGTATCTCCCTCACAACTAAAAAAGCAGTTTTACATACCTGATTACAACAAAGTACCCCCTCCCTGCAACCCAGGTAAACCCTCCTGGAAGCATCTGTTCTTTTGTATGAGAGCAGCTCCTCAATCTCATAGTTACGATGTAAAGCAAATGTTTCATTAAATCCTGTGAGTACAGTGGAAGTGACTACTTTCTCATGCAATACTAAGACCACAGTATTGGTCTGAGTATCTTACATTACACAGCCAGTTCCACAAAGGCTGCAGAAACAGGAACTTTTGTGATCAGGTGTTGATGCATGAGCAAGGCTGGGGCATAAAGGACCTAGAAGGAAGCTGCACAATGATGAAGATGTGAAAATAGCAGTATGGGTGGAAAAAGCAGAGAGCCACAGGACTGGGAAAAGTGAGGTAGAAAAGTGAATGTGGAGAAAGGAGAAAACATACAAGTTAAGGTCCAACTTTCTCTTCTAAGAATGGATAAAAAAATAATATGAATTATGCTGAATCATTCTCGGTTTAAGCAAGTAGAGTATTTTAAGAGTATGGTCTTGGTTGCAAGCAGCTCTGTTACAGTTAGCCTAGAGCAAGTGTCTCTGTCATGACAAATCTCTTGTCAAATAAAAATTTCAGTGAAAGCACACATGTTTCCACTACAGCTAACAACTCTGGACATTTCAGGCAGAGCTGAAGAAACTACATACAGGGAGAAACCACATAGACAACTCTAAATTTGTCTACAGCTTATTCAATAAGCTCTTAAAATGCAAAATACCTGTGATATCATTATTTTTCATTTTGCACTTTCTTCAACATTAAACACACATAGTAATTAAAATGTACATTTTTTAATACAAGGTTTAAAATACATAACCAAGAAGACTTTAAGACCCTGTTACCATCTAAATCAGAACTTAGTGTTACACTGCTGCACTATGAATGTCACCTTTCAGGGCGCATCCGTATTTTGATCCAATCCACATAGCGCAGCAACACCCCCACTATCTGTCACTTCCCTCTTCATTGTTCTGGCACTCTAACCTGACTGATGACAGTAAGTGGAGCAAGATGTTAAGCTCACTGATGCAGTGACTAAGTCACTGTGAAGTTTTTGTAAGGTAGGAAAGATGCGGGCAGGGATTTATGCAATGCACACACTCTAAGAACACAGAGATGACATACACAGTGCAGAGGATGCAGAAGAAACAGGAACAGGATTCATCAGGATCATCAACCACAGGTTAGGTTCTGGAGTAGGTTACCATTCCAGATGATCTCAACCACTTCATCAGTCTATGAGACTGTATGTCCAACTACTAAGCTGTTTTTCTGTCCTTTGCCCTTGATTGACTTAACTACTCTTGATTCATGAGGAAGATGATGATGACAATGAAAATTAAGACAATCAATAGGCAGCAAGCAAACTGACATTAGAAGATTAACACTGGGCATTCAGTCTCCAAGATGAAAATGCAGCTGAGATCATCTGGAACAGTGACCCACTCCAAAAAGCCAGCATCTGCTCCAGTTGGCAGTACTGATGATCCTGCTTATGCCTTTCCATCCTCTACGCCAAATCATCCCTCTACCACAATATTTCTTACAGAACTGTTTTGCTATGCATCGTAACAGTGTCTGACACACTTTTCAGAAGTGTACTCTATAAATATCAGGATATGCCTGTGTACGCCACCGTAATTTGTTTAATTTGTGCATTGCTCTACTGGTAACATAAACAGAAGGTGACATTCTTAAGCACACGTAGACTATGTGTAGAAAGGAAAATGCACTAAAATCCAAAAGACCACAAAGACTAGGACGACTATGGCAATCAGAGTCAGACACACTTCCTCTGGAAAGTAAGACTTCATTTTAAATACCTTCATAATGAAATCCTTAACCTATGCTTACTATATTCATATCACTGTACACACGACAAAAGTTTCATATACATTTAAGACTATCACAAACCATGCCCTGCTGCTGAAAGGATATATCCCTCCTTATCCCTTCACGGTATAATCACTTGCACAGTTGCTCTGTAGCCTAAATCTGTGTTAATATCAGCCACTTGTGGAAAGGTAAATTACTTCAGATCGCTGCATGGCTGCAGACAAGGACAGAAGAAAAGCTCATGAAAGGCAGCAGAAGGTATGAAATGCACCATTCTGGTCTTCGGTGCAAGAAAAAACCAAAGTTGCAAGTAACTTCAGCAAATTAATATTGATAAAACTGCTGCCACCTTCACCAACCACTGAGAAAAGTGCACTAAAACAGCAAATGCCTGCTGCTAAGTCTAAATCCAGACTGAAGCAGTTGTTGCTGTAGTTTTTGAATCCTGGATTCAACCAGGTGTCTAGAAGCTTCAAAATAGAGACCAGCATGTCTGGAAATCAAACTGGGACACAGCAAGAGTGATACTATAAGGAGCCAAAAAAAGGAAAGAGGGGCTCTGATCTACATTATGAGCTGAAAATTATTGGAAAAACCCAGGCCCTATCCATCTCTCATTTTTCAGACAAGAAGTTTTTCTACTTTTGTTTTAGCATATCAGGAGAGAAAGAAAAAGAAAGAATATCCTATAATCAAGACAGCACAGTACATGAAATAGATTACATATGAGGTTAAATGGACCTTCATACATTATTTAAATCAACTAAGCAGCTTCAAATTAAGTTTCAAGACATAAGTTAAACAGCACAGAAAACTTCTAATCTATAAGCCTCACTTCACTAACACAGACTTTGATCTGCATTCCTCACAGCTTTTTGCCTTAGACACATTCATAACACTCGTCTTGTCTTGATCCTGACAGTATAAACATTCTGTCCTCAGCAAGTAGAAGGCTTTTATTGGTTGTTTTACTGACAGACACTCCACCTTGCAGCAAATTTAAAGTTTAATAAGCAGTAACACAGTGTCATCTCCAGCATATTGAGTCAATAGCACAATACATGTCACATAAAATGTAGTCACTCAAAATTGTCATTTTATTCCTTCTGACTTACAGCAGTCCCCTTTCAGATACCTGGTAGGTGAACACACGCAAGACATTCATTTTTACCTCTTTGCGTTGCACTTTCCCTAGAGATACAATGAAAATTCCACTTCATTTAGCACCACTTTTTTGCTTGGACTGCATGTATCAGTTAAAGAAAACAAAAAGAAGCCATAAATACCTTGTTTCTGGAAGTTATAATTTGCTTAATAACAATTCTGTCTGCTAACACCAGCACCTTGGTGACAGAAGAAAGCAACAACCTCGCAGCTTTCACCACACCCGTTTTGTCTGTAAAGATTGTTATGTGGCTATCAGATTCCGGATGATCCAAGCTTGCCACGTCCGTAAGCTGCGCGATTGTCTCACCTAGAGGGGAAAAAAGAAATATTTAACATTTCATGCTTGCAAAGAAGACACAGGGCCATTAAGCATTCTTAATTTTTACCTTTGAGGGATAAACCAGCAATTTCAGAGCTACCTATAACTCTTTATTTCACTTCACTTCCTTCTACTGACTGTTGGTGGCACCCTCTCCATATTTAAATTTGGCCTATTATTCAGTACTGACTCATTTTTCCATCTGTAGCATACACTAATTTTCATACAGTAATCTACAGAAATTTGAGGGGGAAGGGGTGGAGCTGGGGAGTGTGAAGGGAGGAAATATTAATGGGAGATATTTTTCCAATTTTAATAGCAAAAGTCAAATCACTGTAGGCACTTGCAGCATCAACCCACTGAAGGAGTGGAATGCAGCAAGGAAGAACTACAAATTCCCCTCCACTTCCCAAATTTCAGTTAGCATTGTCATAATTTATGGATCTCCTATTCCTGTAGAAGTCTTCAGGCATGAACAGTAGGGCCAAACAGTAACTTTGTAATTTATAGGACTGAAGCATTACAGTGAGGTTACTGCATTACCTGTTCAAAGGAAGATCACCAACAGTATGTTGTCAGAGACAGCAGAGAAAAAAAGGCAAAGAAGTGCTGATTTTCAGTTCATAAGCATCTTTTTATTCAACTACCATTTCATAAGATAACAGTTAAATAGGACTATTTGACTACTTCTATTTTTTATGCAGTTAAAAATTCTACAATCCCATGCAGCCAATAGATCTCCTTGTCTGAGAAAAACCACAGGCCCCCATCCAATTAAATCTTCTGGAATGCTCTAGATAACAGTGCAATAAGGAAAGGCATAGAGCAGCTTCTTACTCCACAACTGCAGAACGACTGCTGGGGGGCTGAACTCAGGCAAGCTTATGCAGGACAATGTGATCAACCCACAACCAACCTGCAGATCATCCTTGAAGACAAAATCTAGGACATTTGATCGAGTCCCCTATAACTTATCTTCAAAACCTCAACTAAGGTAATTCACCTAAACAGCCAAGATACTTCAAAAGCCTAATAAGGCCAGAGGTTCCATACAAAGAACCTGAGGGTGCATCATCATTACTCTAGAAATACCACACACAAACACTATGGAACGATGAAGGCCTGAGAGTCCTTCAACTCACAGAGCTCCATGCTTCATGGTGTTTACGTACACATTTCTCTCCTCTGACAATTGTAATCCCTTAAACTCCTGAATTGCCTGAAGAGGTAATTATTATGGCAAGGAACTTCAAGTACTTTTGCTATGACCAGGTCATAAAATCAGTGCTATAAATAATCAGAGGGTCTCTCTATTTTAAGTATGAAAATATGAATAAACAGAGTACACTCCGAGACTGTGAGTTCCATAGCTGAAGGGACTAAAAATTAATAGAAGCAAGAAGAATTATAAAAGTAAGGCTATCATCCTAACAGTGAAGGTAGCCAGATACAATAACAGTGAAGTTGTAGGACAAGTCTCCAGTCTGGCGAGGAGATCACTTAACAGCAAAACAGATTTGCCATTGTCTTCTCCACAGCCAAATTCATTTTAGTTCAGGCCAATCTCTAGTTGGAACAGTTCAACTTTGTCAGCAGATGGGCATACACAAGTCCATGGGACACATCCAAAGGCGTCAAAGGAGCAGTTCAATGTCACTGTAATTCTGCTATCATGTCTGCAAAGATTGTGACAATTGGGACAGATTTCCAATGATAGAAAGGTAACTCTCACACCTGTTTTCAAGAAGGATTGCAGGAAAAATTCAGGTAATTATGGGCTAGTCAGCCTCATGACAGTCTCCAAGCATATTAGTAACATCATCCTGGGAGCCATTACCACATGAAGCAGAAAAAGGCAATCAGAAAGAGCCAGACCTGCAAGGGTGAATAGCCCCTTACTAACCCGAATGCCCTCTATCATGAAAAGGAAGTAATGGATGCTGCGTACCTCAGCTTTAGAAGGCCTCTGACATGACCTCCCATAGTGTCCTTATAACTAAATCACGAGATCTGGGCTGGATAAGTGAAAAATAAGGTGGGTAGAAAATGGACCTGACTGTTGGGCTTGGAGATGGTGATCAGTGGTACAAAGTCCAATGGGTGGTCAGTTATCAGCAGCATCCCTCAGGGACTGATACAAGGCATCAAAACTGTTCCCTGGATGATGGGCCAGCAAGTTCAGCAAGTGTGTGAACAATACCAAACTGGGGGACTGTCTGATATGCTGGAGGAGCAGGGCTGCTAGACAGAGAAACAGGCAGGAAAGATGATCTGACCAGTGTGTAAAGTCCAAAGGCAATAATACCAAGTCCTGCACCTGGGCCAGGATAACACTGCACAACAGTCCAGGCTGGGGTTAGCTGTCTACAGAGAACCTCTGTGGGAAAAGACATAGGGGTGTCACTGGACAAAGAGTTGAATGGGAGTCAGCAAAGATGGCCAGCTGCATGCTGGGTTTAGCAGGTATGTAACTGGCAGACTGCAGAAATGATTCTTCCCTTCTGGTTGGCACTTGAGACAGCATCTGGAGTACAGTGTCCAGTTCTGGGCTCCCCAGTACAAGGGAAAAAACTGACATAGTGAAGCATGTGACATGAGTGGAGACATTGAAGGAAGTGAGTTTGTTCCACCCGAAGAAGAGAAAACCAATGGCAGAGTTGACTACGGTTTACCTGCCTAATGGGCAGGTATAGAGAAGACAGGGACAAAAGCAAGGGGAGAAGATAGAAGAAAATATTTTTGCCACTGTAAGGGTGGTCAAATACTGTAAGAGGTGTCCAAGAAGTTGCATGGTCTCCATTCTCGGAGTTGAATGTCCCTTCAGACCTAAGTTATTCTGTGATTCTATTTATCCATTTTAAATTGTTGGTTTTCAGCCTTAATTTAGTCCTTCTTTGTACTAAAATACAAGGCAAAAAATAGGAGAGAGCTATTTATTGCTTCCATTTTACTCCATGTCTTTCCTTAGGGCTATGTAGTCAACTGGCAGAGAATATTGAAAATGTTATGACACTAACTCATTCTTGACATGTGTTTTCTCTTTTAAATTAAGCAGCCTTTCCTAGTTATGGAGAGGGAAAAAAAGGGGGGAGGGGGGAAATCACAGATGGGCATCTAAAAATGTGCTTCTTTGAGTTACATTCCACTACTATACTGTCACTGTAAACACTGACACAGTGCAAGACTAATGTCAGGCAAAATCTGCTACATGACCCTCTGCAGTGTTTTATGGTTCTATTTTGAGTCAATCAAATTACAAGGCTTATTACAAGGAAATAGTTGTAACAAGTCTGAAACACTTCAGATCACTGATTATCCCTTTCACAAGAGACACACCTGTCATCCTTCAAAGCCTCTGCAGGATATGCAATTGATTTAGATTCCCTACGTTTTTTAGCAACTAAGACACTTAATGTTCTAAATCCCTTAGTGTTGAAACCTATAATCTATGCCTAACAAAATGTCCCTTTAATTTCTGAGGCACCATCTAATTAATTTGCTAAAAAGAAGTATGAACAGCCCTATAATGTCTTCTGTCCTAAACAGCAAGGGCTTTCTGCTGCCCATGCCATCAAAACATGGGATTCTTTTATACAAATCCATATTCATGGCTATAACTGGCCAGGAGACTTTATTGGCTTGCTTGGGAACAATAAAGTTGTTCAAAATGGCATTTGAGCAACTGCATTCAGAGAGTGAATTCAGAGGACAGTTATCCATAACATTTCTCTGCACAAAGGACTGTGTAACCTTGTCCAACACTAAACAGTCCACAGAGATAATACTGGCAGAAAAAAAACACCAAACAAAAAATCAGCAGCAAATATGTTTGATATACTGAATTTCCCATGTAAGCCTTCAGTTAGACCTCAAATAGATATAGCTCAGAGAGAATAACTGACCCACACCAGGGTAATTGTGAGGCTTGACAGGAAGGTAAACAGTCTATATCTTCACTCCTCTAGACTGAGGCACATTGTTACGTAATAGGAGATAAAACCTAAAAAAGTGTAACTGTTTGGTGAAAAAAAAATCCTGTAGACTGTTTTCAGATTCTGAACTCCTCCTGGATACACTGACAGGGAGAAAAAGCACTTGGCCACAGCATAACTGGCAAGTCAAGAAACAGAGACCCAGACTGTACTGCTCTTCTAGCAGCTGAGATTATCAACGTGAACTTTGGCAATTTTGGCTTGTCAGCATTTTACTTGGATCTCTAAGGAGAAAACACATGCTTCACATAACAAATGGAATGTTTTCAAATTAGGACATTTCTGTTTGCAGCCAAGTTTACTGGAGCGACCATGAATTTTCAGTCTGAAGTTTATCTAGAGTAGTTCTTCAAATCACAAAAACAATCATTCATCGCCAGCACGTCTCTAGACATTTGGACTCATTCTTGAGGGACGTTCAGAGGATTTCTTACAGTACCATGGCCAATTTCTAAGTTTTTTGTCTTTTTTTTTTTTTTTTTTGTTTGTGTTGGTTTTTGTTTTGTTTGTTGTTGTTGTTGTGGGGTTTTTGGTTTGGTTTTTTTAAATATCAAAAAAATAGCTGGAACTGCATCCCCAAAGTCTGAGACCAGCACAGTGATTCAGCAAGAAACACACTAACTAGGACATCAAAAGGCAAGTTTCTCAGGCTTTTGAGGTTATTTAAAAGGTAAAAACAGACACCCACCCACAAGTCCACTGTTTATCTCAACAGATCAATTTTAAGTATAGTAACTCATGTCTTGGAGTAGAGTACTACTCCTTTCTGCAGTTATCAAGACATTGGTGTTGAAATGTCATTTATTTGCCCCTACATCTAGTAGCTCAAGATTGCCTCCCTGAAGCCATAGTAAGTACAGAGTCTTTCACACCTGTAGGAACTTCCACCTGCTCAAACAGGAAGAGTTTCAATCAGAATTTCCCATGATCTGAATGTATTTGAAAGAAAAATACACCCACCACCACAAATGAACAACAAAAGGAACGTTCTTCTAGATGTGATCTCCTTGAAGGCTGCAATGCAGATGTAAGAATACGCTTTTACTAAGAGCCACTAAAATACTATGCAAGGAACAGTATGTAGTATCTAGGAAAGTAGCTTCCAGCATAACACTGACATTCTCTTACAGTATCAGAGTATGTAGCCCACAATTTGCCTAGACAGAGGCTTCTGGGGGGAGGAGGGTTGACAGAAAGCAACTCAGTCAATTATCCATACTTTACATGCAATCCACACACAGCAAGTTTGTAACAGAAGTTAAATCAACAAAAAAACAAGTAAGATATGAATTTCATTCTACTGAGGGGAGTCATCAGATAACTGATGTGAGTCATCTTACAGTCCTGATGAAATATGGGTTGACACTGACCTTCATTCAGAAGTTCAGATTCAGAATGTAGTGACCTCAGTAGCATAACACTCAAATTACTTTAAATATTCCACTGTTTTAGCTTGAGAGCAATAAACTCTAAAGCTGTATTCTCAACATTCTGTTCTTTGTCTATAGCGGCATAATGAACAAAGAGCAGTCAGGTAATTCTCTGTGGCAAAAGATCTTACAAAAATCAAAGCCAACATACAATTCCATTCCCTGTTGATAAGGTGACAGCAATTTAAGTAAATGACAAAAGTCAGGTAACAGATCAGGCCTTGAATGAACCAGCAGAAGAAGGTTAAACAATTAAAGAATAAAGTTTATTCCTGATACTAAAAATAGCGTGCCAAAAATGGCACAAGCACAACACGTTACAAATTTCATGAGTAACTACATACCTGCTCTCCTTGCCTCGATGCAAGCAACATTCATTTCCTCTTTCAATTCATGATTCTCGTTGGCTATAGCTTCACCTACTGTAACAAATCTTCCAACTGCCAGGTTGACTGCTTGGCCCACTCGCTGGATTGCTTGCAGAGTCTTGTCTGAACGCTTTGGTTTATCCTTGTGATTAATAAGAGTAGTTATCTGTGAACAAGAAGAGTTAATTATTAGAACTGCATGCAAGAAGACATTTAAACTTTAGTATTAAAGGCCAGTTTTGAATTGAATTGAACTCAGTACTAGATTTTTAGCATGCTTCTCTAATAAGATTTAGTGTTGAGTCATGAGGTATCATTTAACTTCTCAGAGAGTAAAAAAAAATTGAAGTATAATTAAGTCTGTTCATCTGCTGTGATCTCAGCTTATCTCACATTTCAAATGAATTGAGGGATATTTTTTTTCTTCCCATTTGCAGTATTAAAATAAGCTGCCCTAGGTCTCTCAAGAGGCTTTCACACTACAGACACAGTAAAAGTTGAGGAGTCCAATAACAGACATATCAACATCATTTTGGGTTTGTCAGTATTGGAAATCATACAAAATTTTTGTGCTGCCAGGTAACTAAATACACTCATCAATTACAGTTTGGGAGCTTTGGCTGCTTTTACTGAAAGAAGCCTTTGTAAATGATGCTTTATCCAAATGATTAAGGTAAGCTTTAAAAACAAGTAGTAGCACAGTCTTTACACACACAAAAGAAATATTTTAGAAATAATCTGAATATCACATTAAAATATCCACTGTACTTATAACTTAAACATCCTCAGTTAAAAATGTTTTCTAGAGTTTCAAAAAAGTTTGCCATTTAGATGCATGTTATCAGCAAAATGATTTGTGTGGACATTCTTATTCTAAACTCCACATACCATATCGGCTTTTCTGCCCTATACTGCATTGCACTATACATTTCTTCTTGGATCACACCAACCAGAGATCATGTTCTGATTTATGCAGGCTGCAGGAGACTAAAGATTAACCCAGATCACCAAACACGAGGAAGCAAACACAGTGAACCTTCTCCTACTCAAAGAGAAAGGTAATGCAGAAGTAACTTCTCGACCAAGGCAAACAAACACAAGTACAGTGTGCAATCTTGCTACTCAGAATTAACAAATTACAAATGGGATAGGAGCTTTACATTTTTGGTATGACAACCATTTTCTAGTGAGATGCAGGACAGAAGTCAAACTCTGTAGTTCTGAACATCCTAAACCAGCATAAAAACAACCATTGTTGCAAAGACAGTCCTGCCTGTCCTTGTCTCCCTCTCTCATCTTTGCAATGAGTTTATCTGATGTGGGTTAAACCTGCATTGTGGAGAAGGTGATGTTTGTTAGTTTAGTTTTCTTCATAATCAGTTGCCCAGCTGCATGAATAGTTTTGGTGGTCAAAGGGAAAAGTACAGACTGGAGAAAGAAGGATGGGCAGAAGTGCTGCTTTCAGCAACAGTGTGGTTTAAAACACCCACAGAATTGCATTGGAAGCCACATCCCCAGGAGCTCAAAGGCATCTGCTGAAAGGAACTTAGAATTCAGTGTTTGAACACCTCAGCTGCATCAGGTTAATCACAGATGTCTTTGCACCTCAAAAAAATATAAATCACCATTCACTTATACATTCTCCTACACCAGTCAAACCTATAGTAGGACAAGAGCATAGAAGCTGTACCTGTAGTGCTCACGTCAGATCCAAGGGTAGAGGAGGAAGCAGTGTAGGAACTATTCTGCTTCATAATTTGATCAATGCCCAAGGTTTACCCTTCAGATATCACCAAGTCATATTTCTGGGGATAAAAACAGTGGTGTTTTTTAACACTTTACTGGGGCTGGTTTTGAATGCCAGGAGCTGGCTTAGTCAAGTTTGCAGTATTAAACTCTTCGCAATGGAAAATGTTAATTTTTCATTTCACTTTGCACCAAAAAAAAAAAAAAAAAAAAAAAAAAAAAAAAAAGCCAGGAAAAGCTAAGAACTATTCCAATAAACATTGCTGCTCTATCAAAGAACTGCTATGGGAACAGAAGAATATTTTGAATATTTTGTCCTAGTACAAAACATCACTACAGAAATGCATCATCTGCCCACTGCTGCCTTATATATGCCTTACTCCTCTAACTTGTACCTAAGCAACAAGCTCTAAACAAAAGCCACTTTCTACAATTCGTACAACAAACGCATCCCTGTAAGAGTCCCCTGGTACACCAAACTTCAGCCCCGAAGACTATGAAGCCCTGATGCCCATCCAGTGAAAATACCTTCTTAGGATGAAAACAGAGTCCTATTAAAGCGCAAGCAAAGCAAACATCTGAACACCTTCAGGTTCATTCTAGAGGAGGAATGACATTCCCTAAAACACAAAATCACCAACATTTCAGTGGAAATTCAAGTTAATATCAAGTGGATATTAAAAACAGCTGCACCATACAGGTCTCATAAATTCTTAACATTATAGATGCTTCAGGTATACCACACTATCAAATACCTGACAGCAGCTAATCTAAAAATTCCAGCTGGCAAATTCTTGCTTACCCATGAGCAGCAAGCCTACTGAGAGCATTAGACCAAATGCTGAAGAAAAACAATTTGATAGAGGGTCACAACTTCATTTCCTCAACTGATTTTTTAAAAAAATAGCAACCCAATACTGTGCAAACAAAGGGCTAATATTACATTATACAGTCACAGACTTCTTGGAAGTGTATATAAAATAACAAGGCCATAAGACAAATAGAATACCAGCTGGATGTACATCCTGGCTGCAAGTTTACCTCCCACAGCATTATATACCAGTAGAAGTTTAAACATGTTCTCCATAATCCTGAAAAAAATGCATATGCAACTGACATTGCAGACTGAAAGGAATCCCACTGTCTCTTACAAACCATCAAGGGCACTTTAATCCCATAGGTTATGGTAGAGGTATGCAAATGATAAAAATCATGAACATGTCACAGTTTAAGTTGCTTTATTAAAGTCTTACAAGACATTCTCTGAAACACTTTCATTTGAGGCATGGGTGAAGTTTACAGTTCTATCACTTCTTTAGCACTCTCTTCAGAGAAGATCATCAGTTTTGCAGAAAAAGACAACCCCTACACCACCACCACCCACCTCCCATGAAGTGAAGCAAGAATCAGCAGCTGCTTTGGCAGGTCCGTCACCAGTGTCATTTTAACCTCATGAAGGTTAAGGCAAGGCCAAGTGCAAGGTCCNGTAGGTTAAATGCAAGGTCCTTGCAAAAATGCAAGGTCCTGCACCTTGGTTGGGACAAATCCCAGTACCAATGCAGACTGGGGGATGAAGGGATTGAGAAAAGCCCTGCAGAAAAGGACTTGGGGGTACTGGTGCATAAAAAATTGGACATGAGCTGGCAAGGTGGGCCTGCAGCCCAGAAAGCCAATGGTATCCTGGGCTGCATCAGAAGAAGCGTGACCAGCAGGTCGAGGGAGGTGATTCTGCCCCTCTATTCTGCTCTCCTGACCCCCCACTTGGAGTACTGCTATCAGCTCTGGAGTCCTCAGCACAGCAAAGACATGGACCTGTTGGAGCAGGTCCAGAGGAGGGCCACAAAAATGATCACAGGGATGGAACATCCCTGCTACAAGAAAAGGCTGAGAGACTTGAGGTTGTTCAGCCTGCAGAAGAGACTGCTCCAAGGAGACCTAATTGCAGCCTTTCAATATATAAAGGTAGCTTATGAAAAAGATGAAGAAAGATGTTTTATCAAAGCCTGTAGTGACAGTACAGGGGACAATGGCTTTAAACTGAAAGAGGGTAGATTTAGATTGAACATAAGGAAGAAAGTTTTCATGGTAAGGATGGTGAGACACCAGCACAGGTTGCCCAGAGGAGCTGTGGCTGCCCCCTCCCTGGCAGTGTTCAAGGCCAGGTTGGATGGGGCTTGGAGCAACCTGATCTGGTGGGAGGTGTCCCTGCCCATGGCAGAGGGGTTGGACTAGATGGTCTCTAAAGGTCCCTTCCAACCCAAACCATCTGTGATTCTGTGATCTACTCTAGACACCCACTGGAGCAGCTTGCCTATGCAGATTTAACTGAGTTTGGAAGCCTATGGTTACACACAGCAACTGAGGCTTTGTAAGTACCTCCTGGAATCATGAACTCTTAACAGGGTAATATAATTTCTCCTCACACTGGCTAACTGAGGGCCACTACAGTAACTGTCTTAGCATTAGAATGAAATGAAGTTTATTGAGCTCTGTAATTTCTTTCCAGAGAAGTCAAAAACTGTATGGTTTGGCAGCTAAGAACAAACATTATGAAAGAACTACAACAGAAGTTGGTCAAGAAGCTGAAAACATACAAACAGCTTCCTGTAACACCCATTACAAGTGTTATCAATGGTATGTAGCAAATGCAGCCTGTACTAATATAGTAAAATTGCATAGGATGTTTTTAAAAAGTACATAACAAACAGCCCTGAAACAGAAGTAGGTAAGTCATGATAGAAACCAAAGAGATAAGGGAAGATATGAAATATGTGAAAAATGTATCAGCTAAAGGAAAAAGGGCTGTCTTTTGTCCCAGAAACATGAGTTAGACATACTAAATGCAAAATGGTCAATGTCAAATGCATGAGGAAAGTTCTTAGATACAGATGGGCTTCTCATAATCTGCCACCTGCAGAAAACATTGCTGTGCAAACAAGAAGAATGTATAATTTGGAGAAATATCTTTTTTTTTTCCTTCATGAAGTGTTAAGAGAGACAGGTGTATCTTCTACTTTAATAAAGTTATGAAAAAGCAGAGGTAATAGCAACTGCAGTTCCGGATGTTAATTATAAGTTTGATTAAGTCTTGAAAAACAATCAGGGTTAAAAAAAACTAACAAACAAGATCTTAACTGAACAAGGAGAGATTATTTCACTAGTATGTTAAGTGACAAACCGAAGGAAACTGTGATGCTAATAAGCAGCACAAAGATGATTTAATCAGTTCAGACCATAGTAAGAAAAACTAAAATCCCTAAGCAGTACAATTAGAGGGGCATTGAGGAGAAAGGCATACAATACCATTTGTTTCAGGATACAAATAAAGCAATGAGCATTAAAAGGCCAATAAGCTAGGCTTCTAAAATAAAGAATAAGCAAAGTTTTTGCTCCTGGCTT
The DNA here is from genome assembly GCA_013398125.1 of Aegotheles bennettii. Lineage (NCBI taxonomy): Eukaryota > Metazoa > Chordata > Aves > Caprimulgiformes > Aegothelidae > Aegotheles > Aegotheles bennettii. The sequence continues at coordinate 212,992 of VZRW01010736.1, forward strand.
TTAAACACTTAAAACAAAGACATAAAATTGGAAAAAGTAATTGGAAAAAGCAAGGACTCACAAAAAACCTAACAAGGAACTCTCTCCCCAGTGAACATCCGCCTTCCTCCAAAGATACCTTAAAAGCCTATCGAAAACTGAATCAGTGAAAACTTGCAGCGTTTAAGGGTATTTCAGATTACAAAGAATTGCTCTTCCACTACAGCCCATCCACTTGCAACCAGACCAGAACTATTACTGTTGTGTTTCTTTCAGTTGTTTTTAAGAAGGAAACCCCTGTGACTCCAGGGGTTTATTATTATGTAAGCTCTCCTTTCAGCTTGACACCTCCCAGATATTTAATTTGTTGTATTCTGATCATGTATCACCTAGCCACTAACATCTGGGGTGTCCAGGCAGGAGTTCACAGCTGAGAAGATTATCCACAAGTCTCTCTGAACAAGAGCAGTATGTTACACGTTGTTTACTTAAGGATTTACTGATCAGGTCCTAGAAAGGAAAGAGTCCTTTTGATGGTACCCATGCTCTGTTTAACACGAGCTCTTACACTGTTTCCATGGAATGCTTACCTGAGATTTGAGACAATCAGTTTAAGGAGTGTGCAGCGTCAAGAAATCATCAGTCACAATCTTTTGTAACTTGTTACGACCAGCCCCAGAAAAATCAGCTTTTCCCCAAGTACTTTACTTTTACTAACATATGTAGCCATAATGTATCAGTGATGTACTTCATATCTAAGGAAACAAGCTCAATTGCAGCAGTTTTGAAGCAGCTGTTTTCAGAGCTTTTTGACGGCCTTCAGGTACTGACATTTAAGTTGTTCTGTTTCATGCACAGGAAACACCACGACAGCATGCTTAACTAAAAATATTCCAGTGTCTATTTATTATCAGTGTAATTAAGCCTTGCATGACAGAATTAAGTGATACTTAAGAGATTGGGTTTCAGGAAGTATTTATAGACAACTATAAATAAAACCAGGGAAAATGTAGCTATTTGACAGCCACTGCTGCAAACACAAGAGTTAAACTGAGAAGTCATGGTGGAAGTTACCTTATCCACCTCCCTCCCTGGGTAAGTACCCACACTGTACACAACGTGATTTAAACTCTCAAGAGTAGCATTTGTTATGGCCTCATACTATTGTTTTCCTTCTAGAAAAAATATTCTGCATGTTTCTTCTATGCAATGAGGATTACCATCCTTAGAGTAACAGCTCATCTTTCATTTTGTCTATTTTCTGCTTTCTGCCTTCCATTAATTTCATAATAGTAGATAATTCCTTTCTGGAAAAAAAAGAAAAAAAAAGTAATACCAGGAGTGGAAAGCCTCTGCTAAGAAAAAACAATAGCACTACATATTACAGAAGAAGCTACAAACTCCTATGATTGAAGTGTGCTGCAAAGGTAAATTTAGTTGCATTTGATAGGACATGTGGAACACTGGTCAAAAAGGCCTTTCCCACACTGCTCATACTTTTATTAGTTCATCTTGAGTTTGGCAGGGAGGGAACTTCTAATGTTACACTTTAGGTACTGTCTCTTATTAGGTCTTGTGTACTACTTAAGTACAAAGAAGTCTTCAGACTCACTCAGCCAGACTGCAGCACACGTTGTTCCAACACCCACATCTGCCACAGAGTACAACCACGGGTGTGAGAAAGCACAGAAGCAGCAGCTGGCATTTGACATCCAGTCAATAAGGGCTCCAAGCAGAACTGTCACATTGACTTCTCATCACAAAGGATGAGCCTCGGGGATCTTGAGAAATGAACAAGGACTGCGTGCTTACCTGTCCTAGAAATCAAAAGTCTGTAAAGATTAGATGCCTGTCCAGGCATTAATGAAAGTCTTATTAAGCATTTTCTAGAATTTCAAGCACTAAAATATTTTTTAGAAGTCTGGCTAATGTGCAGATTTTTAGAACTGGAAAGTCTTGTCTTCCTGCTCAGTTTCCATATTGTAGAAAAATTCCACAAATAAACTTCATATAAGCTCAACTTTGAAAGTTTTCAAAGGCTGGAGAAGATTAACCAAAATAAAATGCAACTGCATTAACTACTGATGTACTAGTCAACTTTAAGAATCCATATTCTACTTATCCTGAAAATGTTATTTGAGACAGCTGCCTCCGCTTTATGGATACTTGAACAGCTTCTTCTACACATTATTATTCAAGAGGCAACCAATCCCTTCTTGCAGAAGTCACGCAGACCTCAAAGCATCGTTCAGGACTCTGAGCCACCACTTCTGTAAAAGAACACCTTCCAACTAGTGGCATGATCCTGCTATCCCATATTTATGTATTTTCCTCATACTGCCTATGCAGAGGTGTCTAGAAGGGCAGTACAAATACACTACAGTGCAAGACTGCTGAGTTCTGTCATGTCTGTGGTACTCAAACTGTTGTAGTTGCATCTTTATCTGAAGAGTTTTTAAAAGCATCTTCTCATTTCTTTTGCACACATCTTTCATAAAACCCTTCAGGGAAACAAATGAAATAAACTACTTTAACAACCTGTAAGCTGGTTCACTTGACTGCGGGAAAATGCTAACATGCTTAGAGGAACCTCAGGCAACCTTTCACATGTAGTGTCTAACAAGCTGATAAGCCACCACTGAGGAATAAGAAGGAACAATCCAAGACCTGCAGTGACAAGAAGCAGCTAACAAGCACTACAACAACAGCCCTACCAAACCAGATCACCGGTATACCTAACCTACTACCTTATCTCCTGTAGTACCCAAACATGGGTGACTAGAAAAGAGCGTAAGAATAAAGCAAGCAAACAAGACACTAGCTATATTGCATTTGTAACCAGATTTTTGGTTAACTGCAAATTGTACATTTCATTTTAAAACAACACAGCATTTAATTGGGCACTCTCACAAGCACAATAGCTTCATCAGGTCGAAAACATTATTTGGAAGGGGCAAGAACAGCCCTCTTCACCTCCTTCAGATCTAAGCTTCAAACCCACTTCAGATCTCTTTGTAAAGTTTGCCAGGAAAGAGTACACGACTTCAAATTTGAATAAACACCTCAGATTATTAGTACCATTGCTATGTACTTGTTACACATTCTTGGAATTGTTAAGAGATCAAAAGAAAGGATTCAACTCCCAGCAAGACTGTACTATAGCAGTGAACACCCTTTCTTTGTGCTGAACACATTCCTAGAAAACCAAGGGCACTTTAAGTTTCAAAATCCAAACCAAACACCCATCAGGGAAAATGATTATCCAAAGTGCAATAAACTTGTTCAATTGAGATGCAGTACTTTGATGACACCAATTTATTTCCTCTAGTGTGGGTTTTTCGGGGCTTGGGGATTTGAGGGAGCTTTTTTTAAAGTAATTAAAATTATGGAATCTTCAAGGTTTTTTTTTTTTTCAGTGAGATTAAATTATTTCCAACTTTTTTTGCAAGTTGTTGTGGAAAGGAACTCCAGAGAAACAAACAAACAAAATATTAATGAACACAGCTAACTAGTTCCTGCAAGCTGTGGCTTCTTGGACATTATGTGGAGGTTTGAATTACTTTAATAATGTTACTAAAGTAACACTATTGTAGAAGAGAAATATGCTTTCCTTCTAACATTCACTTTTCGTAGACTTCTGAAAAATCAGGGATCCCCAGTGATTGGCAAATATGAAGTAGAAAAGTACATGAAAACTGACCTGCACTCCTGCCCTCCTCCCTTTTTTCCACACATGAAAGAGAGGAGGAGAAGGATCACTAGAGAATGCTCGGTGAGGCTTGACTACAGATCAAACGAGGCTAACTTGTTTACTCTTAGATGTCTTACAAGTCAGAGGACTGCCCTGTCTTTCCCCACAAAATGTGTCTTCAGAATTTCTATGGAAATGAGTGATGATGATAAAGATCTTAATTTTCAGACAAGTTCCAGTATCTTTCTCTTTTCGAAAATACATATGGAAGTTTACTGACTGAAATCTGTACCTTTGAGCAACTTGACACAAGCTGGCAAAAATCATTTTTCAAATTGAAGGTCCAATTTAACCTGTTCTGATTATATGATACTTGCATCAACAAGTACACCAAACATAAGAAAATACACATTTACCCATCATAAAATACATCCAAAAATAAAATGGCCTTTTCACTGCACTTTTCATTGTGCATTGGCTTTCTAACTCAACTGCTGTCTTGAAGTTTGCTGAAACACACAACTGCCTCACTAGAAAAAGTGAGCATCAGCTAATATACCCAGTAATTGGTTTTAGGGGGCTACAAGCCAGTACATTTTCCTCCCCTCCTGTTGCCCTCCAGTTCAGTGTCTTCTTACCCAAATGGGTAGATTTCATAAACAAAGCTATTACCCTTTTTCATTCTGCACCTAGAAATCCTGGGCATGAGCAAGCCTAAGTAAACCAAACCATCTCAGAGGGAAGTTCATTGTTTAAAGAGTACTTTCAGATGTGGTCAAAACAGATGCAGGCATGTTTTCAGCACCAGAGAGATGCAAGTCTCAGAAATAACTTAATTTACTAACATGACCAGGTAACCTCAAAACCAGAGACTGAATGGCAAATTATTATTGTGGCTTTCCTCCCTAACTTGCCTTTGTTAATGTACCTAACCTTCTACTGCTTGTGCAAACAATGCCTGAGCCAGCTCTGAGCTGCTTCTTCAAAAAAAATAAAATAAAATCAAACCACTATTGTGGAACTAAAAATTCAGACATTGTAATAAAGGTTGTAACAGGAAGAACGGGCTGATACAACATGCAATTGAGAATTCAAATCGGGACTGGCTCCAGAAGGTCCAGAAGTTGCTTGTTAGTCCCATAAAGAGGCAGCTTCACTGGCACAAGTATCAGCCATTGCACTGCATGGTGCAGACAGGAGGGTTCCTCCAGCCTTTTTCAGAGAAGGCTTCCTTAGCAGCATTTTCACATACCACTTCAATTCAGAGCAACACCTGGTGTTTCATCTTGAAAAGCACATACTTGCCCTAGGGATTAATAGAAGAGGATGATGTGCTCTGGAAAAGGCTATGCAAATCCAACTACTATCCAGTTAGAGGAGTGTAAAACAAAACAAAAACTTCACATAATCCAGGAACCATTACCTTATTTACTTTAAAGAATCTGTATATTCTTCTGATTTAAGAGCTCAAGGGGAAAAAAACCTCATTCCGTTGGAAAATTTAAGAACATCTAAATGTAATATTGAGACACAATACAGAATCTTTGATAAACATAAGGGAACATTCCATACAATGTTCTAATTCCTATATGTTAAGCACTTGCAATTTCAGACAATAGTACCCTTCTAAACAATTTTGACACTTGTGAATAAAAAACACAACAAAACATGCTTGCAACGTCACATTACTACAGCAAAATTTTCCTTTCTTGTTATTTGAAAATACATGATTTGTGTGGTTTTAAGTGGTTATATTAATTCTGCTTAATACAAAAAGTCAATACAAAAATGTTTCTCTAAGACAAAAGCAACTGCATATTTTTTTATTTTTCCATATACATCTGAACCCCAGGATTTGCTCGTACACTATTTTTGTAACTTGTGTTTAGGAGTTATCTTACCATTTGAGAATTCATCTTATGTATAAAACCAAGATACCATCCCATTCAGTATCTAGAGGAGATCAACAGTTACAAGCTGGCTCTAGAGTCTATACTACTATACATTTACCCCACTAGGTTTAAACAAAGCTATTGATGAAATGCAGTACAACTCAGTGAGTAAAACTAATCATTTAAGGCTCTATCTAGCAAGGGTTATGCTTTTTCAATGAATTAATTAACATAAATCTATGCAGAAAGCCATAGGATCATATACCATACAGCAATTTTACTAAATATTATCAGAGTTGTTTGCAATCATTAGTTCATAATTCATCCTTTGGGGATTTCCTTACCTAATCTGTCTAAAACCATCTGCTAACAATGCTGAATAGCAAAAAAGCTGCTCTAATTCATTTTGTGCAGGATCACTGTGAGGCAGTTTTGATTTAATAGTCATTCTGCTGGAGAACCACAAAAATTTGTTTAATCTATAGAAAAGCCATTAATCAGATCTCATACATCTGAAAGATAAGATTCCATTGAAAAAGAGCAATTGATTTTCAGCTATGTCAGTATGAAGCATCTTACTTTAGCTACTTGAAATATCACTCTGACTCATTTATCACATCAAAGACCAGGGTACTGAACATTATAAAGCAGGAGCCAAGCTTAACTCAAAGCCAATTTCACCATCCAAGGGCTCACAGGAAAAAAAAAGTCCTGAAACAACAGCTCTTTCGTGGTAATGCTGTTGCTCATGTGATAAAATGTTTAAGTGTAATTTTTCTTGTAAAGCAGAATATCATTAGTGATATTATCAACATTAGTTATTAATATAAAAAAATAAATTTCATTTACTTATTTAGGATATTCTAAGGTACTCCAGTGCTCCCCAGCATACCTTAAAAATCAAAACTGTAAATGATTAGCTATTTCCCTTTCACTGTTTCATAACAACCTAGCTTCAATGACTAAATAGCTGTCAATTAAAAACTAGCCTCAGTAGAGGGAAACCTGCAACCACATCAGCCCAGAGATACAACTGATACTGTGCTGAAGTAATTTACATTATTTACAGCCAGATTAAAATAAAACCTCTTAAGATTAAATTTCCTGCATAAATCAAAGAAGCAAGCTCCTTTAGGGGCACAGAGTACCTAGTGTAGGCTGAATAACAGTTGAGCTGCTACAAGCTTCATTTTCCAGAAAAAGAATTTGTATCAAGTGGAAGATTCGTAATACAAAATACAAGCTCACAACTTAACCCACAACACCTATAGAACCAAAGGGAGGAGAAGAGTCAGTGAGTTAGTGACTAATGGAAACTAATGAGGTGCAACTCTGTACACAGGCACCACACCATATGCTTCCAGACTTGACAGCAGAGTTAATGCGTATGACACTGCATCCATGGCAGTTTCTCTGCAGTACAGGGTGTAAACTAAAAACAGTTTAGCAGGAGGTTTGCTTCACTCAGTACAAGTTACAACACAAGCCACTATGCCATAATTTGTAATTTTATAACTCAACAGTAGTGCCAAGCCTCAAATCTAAAGTGAATACAGAATTAATTCACAGAGAAGAAAATCCCAGAAAAGGGGAGAAACACTTCTCAAAGCCTGCAAGTTACCAGAATTTTTAAAGTACTGAATGATAAAGGCTTGTACCCAATAAGCATTTTAAAAGCAGTGCACTCAGACTTTTTTCCCTCAGAGGCACTGAAGAAAGCAATGAGTTTAAGACAAATACGTATTACCCTACTTTTTCCAAAAAGGAATTCTCCTATCCTCCAAAAGAGCTGTAAGGGGCACAGTGCAAGCATTGGCACACACCACACTGGAGCAAGAACAACCTTTTAGCACCTCAGAGGTGGGAAAGGGAAAGACCTAGAGGTACCATAAAATGCCTAGTGAAACAAGGCAGCCAAGGGACCTGCTGGAACAAACCATCTGCTGCATGGGAAACGCAAGTAATTTGAAGTGGTTGAGAGACTGGGCTGAATGCTGAAGTTCTCGAAGGGAATGAGACTACACATACTCCTTAATGTTATGAATGTTGTCCAGAGAATATATGAAACATTTCTATTGATTCTCTAGAGGAGAAAGAGAGAACACATTTGATTTGCAAAAGTTCAAAAGTATGTAATGAGCTGGTACTGCAATACAATACTACGACTACAGACGTTCAAACATCAGATTACACACAAGACTAATGCATGCTGAGGAGGAAAAACAGATAGGAAAAACATGTGGGTTGTCATCCCCCCCAGTTTTTGTAGACTTCCAAGAATAAAAAGCTGGTGATAGCAAGTCAAAAGTCTAACAGTGCTCTTAATATAAGACTCTCTGCTTTAAAGCTGTTAGCGAAAAACCCATTAAAACAAGTACTTAAGAGACTTTAGTAAGATATTAAGAGAGTAACTCCCAAAACTACCAGTTTTACAGCTATTTAGTTTAGAAGAAATGAACACTTACCGAAAAGTATCACGTGTATGTACATCACTTATCACATATAAGTCTCTTACATAGGTTTTGGTACCACACATGCATACATCCCCCCAAAAATTAGTCCTGCGAAGCTCCTCTGCTACAACCAGAGGAAGTGTCCTTCAGTAAGGAAATATACACATCTAGAAGTATATTGAAGAACTGAATGTGAGTTGTTGTTTGGAGTTATACTGCTACTCGGTACAACACGAGCAACCTAGTAGTTTCCAGTCGTCTGAGGACTCCTAAGCCATTGAGATCACAAAACAGCTTCCCCAAAGACACTGTTAGTTTACAGACAAAATTCAAAGACCAGTGTCACGGAAAGGTAGCATACTGAACTCCAGCTTTACACTTCTCATAAATTCCTCTCTTTTGATAGAACATGCTTGTTCAGTTCCATGGAGAATAACAGCAGTTCCACTAAACATACAGTAATTTACCAGCAATTACAGTCCATTTCTTCAGGAATTATAACACATATACTCAGTTACTTCCTTAACACAGCTCTGTCCCATGCCTTTGCTAGAAAATAAAAACAGAGCAGAACAGAGCAGCTACTCTTATCTGTGCTCAACTACAAAAGAAAGTGAAGCGACTCCTACTCCAGAATGTATCTATGTGATGTACTCAGAGAATCTGTGTGGAATCAAAGTGACTGCAGAAGACCCTATGAAAACAGCAGATAAAATGAACCAGAACAACTTGCCAACATCAGATGTTCAAGGGACTCAAAAGATGCAGTGGATTGTATCCACCTTCTCATGCAAACTCCTGCTTAAAACTAGATTGACAGTTGAGGTATGGAGATTGCCTGACACTTGCATATGGCAAAGCAACACAAAAAATAGGAAGAACAGAAGTAGTGGACACTCAAACAAATATGATGTACTGACAAAGACTCAACCTGGTGTTTGTCAGAGGAATTCCTGCCTCACAAAACAACCAGATGACTCTGGAGACATCACAGATTACACGAATAAGGAGGTGCTCTGCTGAAAGAAAACCAGGAAGCAAAGTCTATGCCAAAGGTTTCAAAGGACACCAAGCAAGTCACTGAAAAAAACCCAGAAGGTGGCCCTTTGTATGAATATTTAACTAATTAAGAGACACACTGATGAGAGCAAAGATGAATGAAGGCACGAAGTAAATAATTGCTCACTTAGAGGGGAAAAAACGAGTATCATAGAAACCTGTGCTGGGACATGGATTATTCTACATAATCATGAAGATGGAGGAGAGATAAGCAGGTAATAAACTGATGAAAATTTGCTGGAGAAAATCTGAGTGTATCCCTTTTAAAATGCTACTGGAATACAAGTCTTTATCCTTCAGCACTTTCAAACTTCTGGTAACTTGCAAGTTATTCAGGACATTAAAGACAAGATCTGACCAGAAAACTGCAGGAACATCTTGCAACACTGACCAGGGAACAAAATGTCACATAAAAAAATCACTGCAGATTAAAGCCATATAGATTCCAAAGTACCATCCTAGTTTCCTATATTAAAGCTGGCTCCTAGCTGACCATTACACCTCTCTTCTTTAGATAGAACAAACCCGTTTCCTTCAAACTCTCCCCTGATGTCAGCCCTGTCCTCCAGTAGATCAGACACTCTCCAACTTGCTGTAGGGGAATTAACATGTCTGTTGAACACACCAGCCCATCATCCCAATTTTTAGATCATTAATAAAGATGTTAAACAATATTGACCCATGTATCAGTCCCTGAGGGATGTCAACTGGTAACTGACAAAAAAATAAAAAATAAAGAACGTGTCATTGACTACGGATATGGACCTCTAGCTTGATCCAGTATGGCTATTCTAACCTGCAGTCTGAAAACTGCATCTGTGAGCTTTTCACATAAATGGCAAAATATCAGCTGCTGGTTCTTCTCTGGGCTCTGGAAAAACAGAATACTGGCAGAACATTATGTAATGTTATATAACTATATAACATTTACTGAAATAGGAATTATTTTAGCTAGCTTCAGAGAAAGCAAGGAAACAATACCCTAGTAAAGAACAGAGGTTTTTTTAATCCACCTTAAGGCATGTACCACTGTTAACTTACTCAGAACCTAAGACTAACAGTAACAAAATTCTGAAATATTGGTACCATGGGCTTTTTGTAGTTATTTAAGTTTTATTTTGACTATATAGGTCAAGCCAATTCCAAAACCTCTGACAAGATCTCCTGTAGCAAGAAAGTTGGAAAAACATATTCAGTAACACGTGGGCACACCACCTTCTCCAAAGTGCCTATGACAAAATGGGCTTTCTGAAGGTTGAGCAGCGAGCTGTGACCACACAGGTCTATGCCCAGGATACTGGAAGACAAGGTCACCTTCAACTATGAAAACTGACTTTGTTCTTTCTGGAACATATGCAGACAGAGCTCAAAGTTCCTCTTAGTGAACTCTTCCCAAGTGCCTGACTGAGGGTTGACAAAAGCCCATTCTGCAGTTTTTCAGAGTGCTTCCTTAGAACAGATGCAGCCAGACTGACTCCTACAGCTGTGGAGATACCCAACTGCTGCCAGACTAGCAAACAGGTACATAATGGCAGCTGAGGAAGTCGCTGGTGGAGCCACATCCTGAAAAGTGCTTTTTCCCCGTCTTTGCCTTTCCTCAACTGTTTAAATGACTTGTTATTAAATGAGTCAGCACTGACCACTTTAAACACCCTTCCTGACTTGTGTTGCCAAAAACTTTCCACAAAAGAAATAAAACCCAACATAATTAAACTGGAAATGGGTAGCAGCAGCGAAGGAGATGTCTGGATTTTAAAGAATGCCATACTATTTACATGTGAAACACTGAACCTAAAGACACCTATCCAGGAAGGGAGAATTCTATTTGTTCTAAAGAAAATTGTGGGGTTTGACCCCAAAAGCCGTATTTTCTGCACTGCATGCCACATGCTTTGCACAATACTGCAGAATTATTCTCTTCACAGTGCAGATAGGTAGATAGCAAAAAAGGAATGTTAGCAAATATGCTTAATACCGCTGTCTTCTTTTGTCATTTATGGTACTACTAGAAAAGGGCCACACCAGGGGCTGAACAGACCTAGAGAAAATGAAGACCTAGTTCAACTCTGTACATACTATGTTTTAAAAACAAATTATTAATAAACATATCGAGTAATGGTTCTAAGGGTCATGTCTTCTGTGAGGAAAACAGGAATCTTATACCACTGCTGGCAGCAAATATATTCCCATACTATATAGGCTACAAGAAAAAAATCAGGCTGCAAAGTACAATTAAAAAAAAACCCCACAAACAAAACCAACCCTCACATTTGCTAGGGAAGAACAAGAGGTCAAACACACATTTACAGTATTACACTTGAATTAGGATGATGTACTACACAGTGCATGAACTAAATATAAAAAAGGCTGAATTAATCCTTATTTAAAGAAAATTTAGCTCTGTATGAGAGATTGAAAGTGAATTTGTGAGACAGGGCATCTTTTGTTTCCTCTTTGCTCAAAATAAGTAGTGAAAAGTAGCAGTAACATTCTGGCTATTTTTTTTTTCAGTAGTATACAAGTACCACATAGTGCTTCCGAGCTTTTAACAAAAGGGTAAACTGTGAAGTTAACAGAAAATCCCTTTGCAAAATCCCTTTTCAAAATCCCTTTGCAAGTGTATTCTGTACAAGCAGAAAAACAAAATCCTGAGCATTACCGCTGATGCATAACTTATGCAGAATATAAAAAGCAAATTCCGATTGAGTACTCTATATATAAACACCCTTTCTGCATAAATACCCAAACAAAGCCAGCCAGTGAGACCTCTACTGAACAATCCAGTTGAAACACTACAGCTAAAACTGATAAACCACTACCGTAAGTGGGGCATTTTATCAGGCAAGTGTAGGGAACTACTGCTGATACCATCAGCAACCTCAGCCTGAACACAAACAGAGCTGTTCCCTTGTCTGAAGCCTGGAGTGGCTTACTAGGAAAACAGCTAGCTCTGAGTGTTCATAAATGCTGAGACACCTTACACTGCATACAGGGGAAGTGAAAGATGCTTAGCACTTTTGGAAGAGGCAGCCATAGGTTTTGTGGTCAATGAAAAGTCATGCATGACATACTACGTGAGTAATGAATCCACGGAGAACCAAAACCACTGTTCTTACAGAGTATTCCAGAAGAATCATAATGTTTACATCTTCACAGGTATCTGTTAAAAGAAAGAATTTAACATATGCAGTGAAGTTCAGCCTTTGCAGTTGGAGGAGTTTGTTTGTTCTCAAGCTTCTTAAAAGTGGTCTCCATGTTTCACCTACCCCAGTTGTTTCAGAAGTAAAAAATTCATTTAACTTTAATTTTGCTTTGCCTTGAAACAAGCTGTTTAATCCCTGTGACTGGCTTCTTCGAACTGCCTGGGATTTCTTCAAACAGAGAAAGACAAATTACTGTGATAAATACAGAAATACAATTGCCCATCACAAACCCTTCCTGCAGGCCAGCTGTACAAACGCAAACCAGGGCTTACAACAGTTTGTTTCCAGATGGGCTGCGATGATACAAACACAGCCTGACCTCACCAGGACTAGTTATTTTTGTGCAGCTGCTACACACCGTTTAAAGATTATGTGGATGGGCTTTGACTTGCTGACTTTTATAGTGTTCAAACTACCAAAAATGCTACACAGCAAGCACTTTGCTCTTTTCATGCATTACTTTTCAAGAAAGAAAAAAATGCATTGGCCGTATCAAACTCCAGTTTTGCAACTTAAGATCTTAAGGGACCCCAAGAGCACACAGAAGCGGAGTGGCTGGCACATCCTGCCCAGACCTCTCAGAATCACAGAATCCTGGGGGTTGGAAAGGACCTCGAAAGCTCATCCAGTCCACCCCCCCTGCCAGAGCAGGGGCACCTAGAGTACATCACACAGGAACGCATCCAGGTGGGTTTTGAATGTCTCCAGGGAAGGAGACTCCACAACCTCTCTGGGCAGCCTGTTCCAGTGCTCTGGCACTCTCACAGTGAAAAAGTTTCTCCTGATATTCACATGGAACCTCCTATGCTCCAGTTTAAAACCATTGCCCCTTGTCCTATCATTGATCATTACTGTAAAAAGCTTGGCTCCATCGTCCTGACCCTCACCCTTTACATATTTGTAACCATGGATGAGGTCACCCCTCAGTCTCCTTTTCTCCAAGCTAAAGAGACCCAGCTCCCTCAGCCTTTCCTCACAAGGGAGATGTTCCACTCCCTTCATCATCTTTGTGGCTCTGCGCTGGACTCTCCCAAGCAGTTCGTGTACCTGAAGCTCCATCAGCACCGCGGGGGTATTTGCCTCGGCCAAGCCCGGGAGCACCCCCGGCTGCGGCGGGAGCGCCAATGAACGCAGCGCCCGGGCCAGCCGCGAAAACACAAAG
>VZRW01010736.1:227370-272116 GCA_013398125.1 Aegotheles bennettii
GGCGCCGCTCCCCCTCAGGGTGCAGAAATCGCGATTCGCGCACTTGGCAGCATCTGGGAGCAATGATGAGTCCTGACCTGAACTCCATCGGCTCTTCCCTTAGCAGCCGCCCCGGGAAGGGGCAAGAGTCGCTTCAGAGGAACGAAGGGGGGTTTTGGGCTGGGCTAGGCTCGGTTCCCCACGTTAGTTTGTAACCTACACTCAAGAAGTGTCACTGCGGGAACGCTGACTTGGTCTATCGGCCCTGGGTGCTTCGTACGGCTGACTTTTCTACAGGTTTGTCCACGCACAGTCGTGGAAACGGGATGGAGCTCTCCTGGCTGTGATCCCAGCCGGCAGAGTGGGCAGCAGCTCCAGCCCAGGACTGGGGCTGACAGCCCCCACCCAGGCTCTGGGCTACCAAACCACTCCAACACACCTGCTTCCTTCCCTGGGCAGAACTGGGCAGTTGTGATCGACTGCTCGGCCCTCGGACATCACAACTCTCTGAATGCGTCTTTACATCAAGGACTTTGTGTCATTTTCTGTCTCTTCAAAGATTTCTGACCTCTTTCCTGCAAAGCATCTCTTGCACGATCTTGAAATCTAGGTGTAAGATAAAGGACATCATTTGTTGTCCTTCGGAGTCCCATGGATTTATCCGTATTTATTAAACAAGAAAATTGCCAGAACTGCATGTATAACCCCAGATAACAATATGACCTTGTTTGTAGCTCTTCAGGAAATTGGTTTCCAACACAGTCTCATATTTTCTAAAATGACATCTTATATAACATCAAGTGTTACAGGAGAGAACTGAAGGCTTAAATCTGCCACAGTACAAAAACATCTACATGACGGTGTAGACTTGAAATAAACATTAGTCATGCTTGATCAAAGTGGTTTAGAGCACACTTGAGATTTCGGGGGGGGTTTCTCCTAAAATTTTAATTTTCTTACTGCATCTTTTATTCTCTTTCTGGTGATTTGTTTCCCTTTACTTCTCAATACTCAGGTTCTAAACCTTCGAAAACAATTGCTGTTTTCTGTTGTGTTTTGGTAGAGTACATAGGTCAGGTGTGGTTGCAGCCTACCCAGGGCTGTACACTGGTACAGGAGACTTCTGGATTGTGTGAGCTGAAGCATGCACCAGACAAAGTGTCAGTAATACCAGAGAGAGAGAGAGAGAGAAGTGCGTTCCTTTACATTTCCCCCTGCCCCCTTCAACTTGAAGTTGTTTCCTCCTTCAGAATTATCAACTCCCACTCGTTGACTATTTTATGAGCATTACCATAATATAAATTGTCTATGTCATCAACATCTGTGGATATAAATCAATGATTCATGTCAGAAATTAACTAGAAGCACATGCACATTTGAGTGCACGTGGCTTATAATCTGGTGTGGTCAGGCAAGTCTGCATCACTTAATTTCAAAGACAGCCATCTATCATCTTCAATGCAGTTAGCGGATCAGACTTCCCAGAGGTGATGTTTTCTGATTCAAAGCAGAATTAGCATCAGAAGTTAATGATGAATTTGAAAGATTTTAACTTCACTATGAAAAACAAATTTGGTATAAAAGCGGTAGCAAATATAGCAGTCTAAAAATAATTTTCTACACAGATTGGACAAATGGTGGGACCTTTGCAATGCCTTTCTGCAGACAGAAGTCCTATTCCCAATCTACCACTCTTTTCCAGCTTTCATTTTGTTTTCACCAAAGAAGCAGCATTAGTGGGTGGTGCTAGTGACAACACTGTCTAGTTCTCCCACTTCTCCTCTTCAGGTGCTTCCAGTTTAAAGATGGAAACCACATGCTCAGCTTCTGGGTCCTGTGCTGGGCAAACAGAATGTGTGTGGTGATGGTTTTAATTTAACACAATTGAAAAGCTCTAGCATGCTGCAGACTAACATCTTTGAACACACCTTGAGGAGATCTTCAAAAATGATAGCCTGGAGCTTAATCGTGCTTTTTCATTATGTTAAGACAATTTGAATGAGCCGGCGTGATAGATTGCAACCACACCTTTGGCATGCCACCACATACTTCTGAGACAGCGCTGTAAATGTGCAATGCACAGCACTAGAATATTTTGCATCCTATCATTTTCAGCCCACGTGGTGGATTCAGGAAAGCAATAGCCCATCATCCCAAAAAGAATGTCCCTCATGCCTGTAGGACATGAGGAGCACTGGCCATGGCAATCTCTGGACAGCTACTACTGTTGAGCTCTACCTTGCATCTGGAAACCTTTTGAAGTATAAGGATAGAGAACAAGAGTAATGCCTAATGGACTATATTTCTAACTTCAAAACTTTATCAGTGGTCAAAGGAAGGAGGTGATTCATACCCTCATAGCATTATGAACATGTCAATCTGTTCCTGCTCATATTGTTTCCTGACTTCACTCAAGGGTGTGACACCTTCTGCTCCTCTGTCCATGATCTCCCTCACGCCTGGGTTCTGTATCTGGCGACAGGTTCCCACACAGAAGGTAAACCAGTTTTCCCTCATCTAGCTCTTCACCTTTGTCTTTCCTGCCTGGAGTACCTTTTGTAGGAGAAAACGTTACTATCCAGCACAGTGCTGCCCCAAACCCCTCAGTCTTTTCTCTGAGATAATGCCCCCCACACCCTCACAGTGACAATGCTCCTGAGAAGAACAGCTGTTTTGGGTTTTTATGCATAGTTAGGCCTCTGATCATGATGCTGGCTTCTTAAATTTGATAGGAATTGTATGAAATGTACTAATGAGTAAGCGCATCTTATTCCACCTGCGCTGTGACTTACCTGAAGAGGCTGTCAGTCAGCCCCAGTTCAAGGGAATAGCTAGCCCCTGCTCTTACCTCCCAGCTAAGATGTGCGTGTTAAAGCAAAATGAGATGGGCAACACTTAACAGTTTAAATAATGTTTTTGCTAATCTGGTCATTTTGACTGGCATAAGGCCAATGACAAGGACAGAAACCTTTTCCACTGGAAGAAACCTTGTGTCCACCCCTTAGGAAACAGGTTGTTACAGTGGTGCACACACTGTGGAGGCACATGCAGCAAAGCAGATGCCATTTAACCCCTCAAGACAGGTTTGAACTTGTGTGCTGTGAAGAGGAGCCTAAGAGCTTCTGGCCACAAGGAGCAGTTGGTCTAGGAAATACCAGCTGCAGGGAGAACAAGGAAATGCTGGCAAAGGCCAGCTAATGCGATCAGAGGGCTTTTCAGTAAGTTTTGATAATGAGCACTTTTCCATGCATGCTTATAATGGATTAGATAAGACATAGGAATTATCTAAGTTAATAACACTTTGAGGATGAATTTCAAGAGTGGGTAGTTGCTCTTTATCCTCCCATAGAGAGCATCCCAAAAATCCAGGGGTGAGAGGAAGCAGTGTCTCCATTGTTTCCTTATCTCCCGGCTGCAGCCTGAAAAGCAGAGCTGAGTAGCTGAGTGGGCTAAGTGTCAGATTGCTCCCTTTCTCTTTCCTCCAGGTGAGAATTAAGTTGGAGCAGTGTGGGAGGGGAAACCACATCAATCACCTTTCCAGATGAGATTTAGAAATCTGCTCTAAGATTAAACTTTTCCCTTGATTATTTCCAGTTTCCTCTAAAACTTGACAAAGTCGTATTTCTTTTTGTTTCAGTGGGGATATTTCACAGGCAACTTGTGAAATCAGTAAATTTAGAGATGACTAAAAATTTTAGGTTTTTGAGAAATGTCAAAAGATGGAAGGCAAGCGTTGTTTGAAATGCCTAATCCTGATTATTAGTGGCTATTAACTCCAAAGTATGTTACACTTCTTTATAAAACTAAACAGTCTTTTATGTTTACTTTGTACCTCATAGTAAAACACTTTACAAAGATAACATTCCTTTTTTTACATAGAGAGCATTTTATGTGACTATACAGTGACTACATATTTTTGTTATTTTGTGAATTACTAGTTTCACAATGGGATTGAACAGTTATTACAGGAACTATGAAGAAGAAGGGGATGTAAAAATAATGTATAGACATATGCAAAGGACTACAGCTACTGTCTGTTTCTATTCTGAATGTATATCCAGGATGCCTGTGTGCCTATACAGCCAGTGGGTGATTTGAAGCAGTGGCTCCTTTTGAGTCTACAAGGTGGTAACAGTCAAAATCTTCAGCAAGTAACAGCTATTTGGTCATGCTACTGAATGTTGTAACCCTTCAAAATACTTCTGTTCCTTGTGACTGTCACAATGACGAACCTTGCTTGGATGGTCAGATTCTGATAACCCACCATGGCTTGACTGCCTCTTTTACAGAGCATGTAAGAATACAGTTACCTATGGTAGTTCTCCAAGAAATGTAAGGACCCAGTACGCCTCATAAATCCTAGGACCATCAAGAGATTTCTGTGATGAGTAGCTTATTTTTGAGAATACATCTAGGTATAAAGCATACATTTCCTGTGACGTGTTGAATGCAAAGAGCACGGACGCTTTAGTCAACTGATCAGAATTAAAGGAAGATAATTAAAATTGGGGTCTGAAGAATATATCGTACCTTTTCACTCATGATTCCTACTCAAACCTACCTACAGTTGTAGCAGATATGTGTCTGAGATAGGGAAGAGCAAGGGAACAATTTTTAATCCTGTATGATTTTACTTTTTTTAATGATAACACGAGACTTTATTGACAAGGAAAGATCTACACCAATGGATACTGCTAGAGTCACCCTAGATTTTCCATTGTAAGACTCATTCTTTTAGTTGTATATGAATGCACTGAACTTCAGATCTTTGGTTCTCTGGCAGGCCTCAGAATGATTTGTTCTTTTAATTTTCAGAAGAAATTACATAGCTTTATTTTTAAAAAGTGAGGTTTGGGGAAAAAAGGCATTTGTTAAAATGGAATAATTCTAACCATTGTTTTGCTGAAAAGATCCAGGCTGGCTCACAAAGGTGAAATTTAATGACACATGTACATGGGACGGGACAGTCAGAGAAATGCCTTTGGTAGTCCCTGTAACAGTTTGCCTAAATTTAGCTGAAGAATAAATGCCTGAAAACTGGGTCTTTTTGGTACATTTTGTAGAATTTATTTGGAGACTAACAACTAAATTTTCAGAAACCTCCACATGCATTGAATGGCACTGTTTTTTGAGAGCCTAGTACAGAGGCCAAATGTAAGGAGTAGGAATAAATGAGTAAAGGGCAGGCTGAAGGAGGATGCAGCAAGTGATGTGAGAATAAGGGCTGGGCTGTGAGGGAGACACGTAAGAGGAAGCAAGTGCTGTGCTAGTCAGAGATTTTGGTGTTCTCCACCTGCAGGAACTACCTTCACAAGGTCTTATCTGGGTGATAGGCAGGGACTTGTGACTTTCACACAGGTATGATGTACTGCAGGAGAAGCTGAAGCTGTTCTGTAATCAAGCCTGGTATTTTTTCCTTTATTTACAGTTTCCTTCTGTTGTCCCTTAAGAAATATTACTGGTATATGGACACGAATCTAACACTGAAGTTAGTCTGATAGCTTTTGCAGGTGAAAAGTCTCATCAGTTTAGTTCAGCTGTGAATTTGGTCTTCTTTCAAAAGGGACATCTGAAAAATACAGTTTAATCTTGAACTGTTAGCAGGAATTAACTTTCAGTTTTGTAAAATCATATCCTAGGAATGGTTGAGTACAGGACCCATTTCAGACTGAAACTATATAAATTTGTCAATGAGTTAATGCACCCTTCAAAACTCCCAGCGCTGCTGTAATTTACCAGGCAAAATCAACTCCTAGTTGATCAGTTCCTAGCACTAAGCAGTATTCTGGCCTTTTTTCCTTGCAGTCTGTGAAGTTCTTGTTCCATATGTGTATGTTTTTTGAAGGACTATAGCTGAGGCTTATCCATTACATCTAGGACTGTGTTCTAAACAGGAGCCAGCTAGTTTTAGAAGGCATGAGCAGCCTCGCAATACAGATACACAACAATCATCCCTTGTGAAAGTCTTAAACTGACCTGTAGTTAGGGATGGGATTAAGTTTTGACATCAAATGTTTTACCACTTTCAAATCTTCTATCATCCTAGCACTGAGTAGTTTTGTTGTTTTGGGTTTTTTTGGGGTTTTTTTGACTGTTCCTGTGGGTTATAAAATGAATATGGAGAATTAAGGGTTTGAAGAAATCTCTGCCCTGCAAAATCTTTAAGAGCATTTGCCACCTAGCAACAGCCAGGAACGTGTGTATCCTTCGAACAATCTGCAATTGTGTGATTCAGAAGAAACCTCCCCAGTGTTTATGACTGCAATTGTAATTTATGTAGGAGGGGAAAATGCAGCAAAAGGCTCTGGTTACATCACTGACAAAAGGATTTCATTACCATAAGAAGTCCCTAACAGGGTGACAAATAATTAAGATTAAAAAGAATGTGTGAGACCAGCAGAAAGGGAAACAATGACGTTCCTATTATAGCTGTGGCCTTTACAATAAATGATATGTCAGCTTTTTCATTTTGAATTGTGCTGAATAACTTGGTGATTTTAATTCATCAGCAAATGAATACTTAGATTAGAAGCTATTTTTCTTTTCAAATTTGCATTTGGTAGCTTAGTCATGCAAGAAACACCACATTCCTGTAAAAGTTTGAATTATCTGTGTATTATTTTTAAATACACGGTTTATAGATGTTAATGATTTAAAAATACAGACAGTTAATTTGCATAGATATGTGAGGAAAGTATGGGAATTATATGAGAGGAAGGGTAATTGCAACATGCATGAGCTGGCTGACTATCAAAATCCTATTGGTCTGCATTTTGTGATGTTAATGAGATAGTAGGAAAAAATTACACAGATGCTAATGCACATGGGTTCTATTTAGATTGCTCTCATGTGTAAGTCTTTTCAACGCTTAAGTATATGTTTCACTGGATGTCAGTTATCTCATTTGCTCTATTTTCCTCATTTTTTTTTTTACCTCCTTAGAGGAAAGAAATGGGATATCCAATGACACTGTGTCTTTTGTACCTCCAAGACCTCTGAACAGTTGACACTTGTTAGGGAGTTTTACCCATGTGACTTTGCTAAGTTAACCTGGATCTGTTCTAAAAGAAAAATGGACAACTTCTAGACTCGTGGTCACAGCATTACTTAAAATTCCCTATTAATAGGGTACTAAAAAATACTTTGTTTCAATATATATTCTTTTGAAAACATGGGTTGTAATTTTTCAGTTAACAAACCAACTTGAACCCAACAAAGACTTTACTAATATGCATTAGTAACAAAATACTTTTAATGCTAAAAGTTAGGCAGCATATTGTTGCTAAATTAGACTACTGCACTATTTGGAGAAATCATTAGCCTAACCCCTTACAGTCAGCTGGTAGGATTCAATTCTGTTTCTGGCAGCAGGAGAGTACATGCTGAAGTATCAGAATTGGAGCAGAAAATTGGAAGTGCAACTGAAATGGAAAAGGAAGCAGCAAGCTATTGCCAAGGGAACACAAGGATTTTTGTAATAAGTACATTCAGTGAGTTTATACTAAATATAAAAAGTTCCAGAAAACATAAGTAACCGAAAATTTAGAAACCTCTCTTTCAGTCAAGTTTGAAGTGCTGAAAGCATTTCTTTAAACTTTACATTTGTACCAAATTGCCAGGGCGATATCAACCATTTTTTGGAAATACCGTAATGTAGACAGACCCTGGTAGGCAAAAAGTTTTGAAAGCAAAATGAGGTGTTGGAGCGTAAGGAGCACATTGACAGATTATTTTAATAGTTGTCCTTACTTGGCAACAGTCCCACTGATGTAGGTTGGTGTGGTGCCAGACAAGGATTGCATGTTTAGGTATGCTCAGGACACTGTTCGTGTTCCTCTAACAGGACCAAGTTTGCAAATCACAGATGGAAGTCAATTCAAAGTCCAAGCTTTCTTGTTTCACAGTTAGACTTTTCTAGTGATTAATCAGAATGTGAAATCGAATTGTATGCTTTGGATAAGGAGAAAATAATTTCCTAATCAAAAGCTTCTTTGATTCTGTTTTTTTATGAAGAATGACAAAAGTCCTGCCTCTCTGAAGACAAGAGAAAACAATTGAAACAATCCGTGTTTTCGGAGTTTCGGGCTTCTTGTCAGCTACTTAGCCCACGAATGGCTTCAGGATTCTCAGGACCTCACTTTGTGTCTATACATGCGTATGTACCCGGTTTGATTTCTTAGAATACTTGCATCTTAACAGAGCAGCGTAATTAGAAAAATATCACTGTATTTTAAAACAGTGCACTTTTTAAAATATAAAATACCACAGCATAATATATACTGATGACTACATCCTAGTGGAATTGCTTCCTACTCTACCTGTCACGCTCAGATACTGATACACGTTGGGTAGGGAATCTCAGCCCTTTCAGCAGGAGCTGTGAAACAACTGTATTTTATCTACTTCTCTGTCCTTCTCAAAAGTGATCATCCAGGTGCTGAGGGAATACAGCAGATAATAATATTCTTTTAGCTCTAGTAGAGCTTGTCCTTGACTTTCAGACACAGCTGATTAGGATTCATATTGTTTTTATTTAAAAACAGGCATGGCAGACACGAGACGGAAAGTGAAAATCAGTGTATCCTGGTGCCCAGGTCACACATATGGCATTCAGAACCCAATTAAAATCCCTCCTCAGACAGCTTTAGACCAAGGCCTTGAAACCAGATTCCCACTTCCCATGTGTGTGTTAAGCAGTGGATGTTTCAGGGTGGTGTCTTATTTTGAAGAAGTCTCAGACAGGCTTTGTCTTCATCCTGATATGAAACAGAAACTGCTGAGCTCCCCACAATTAATTCTTACCTAAATCTGGGAAAAATTAATAGAATAGGAAATTTTCTATCTTAACATTTTACTAATAAACTTGTGGTTCACTGCCCTTTTCATTTCAAAATAGAATTGGGTCTAAAAAGTGTGATCTCATATTATTTTTAACAATGTTTCTGCAGGTTTATCTTTCATCCCAAACAAAAGGTGCTAGAGTCCACGTAAGGATTTAAGCATAAATGTTTCTTTCTTCACTCCTAATGTTCTTTTCAATATTTGAAGATACCTTAAGACACTTCCCCCTAACACCTTCTTAATGGAAACCAAATTAATACTTTTGACTTCTAAGTTATTCATCATTTTGGTTCTTCCTCTTAAAACTTCCTTTAAAAAAAGCTGTGTCTGAAATACCGGTTTCAGAGAAAGTTCACAGTTCCAAGGACACCTTATAAAAGGCATAAGCGCCTGTCTTCAGATGAGGATTTTGTGCATATAGGCTGATCCCAATAGACTTAATGTGCATGATGAAATTGTACTATAGCCATGCAGTTTGTGTTAGACTGTTACTTTTATGTCTCTTATCATTACTCCTTTCCGGTTAACATTCTTCTCATTTACATCTTGAGTTTGTAATCCTTTACAAGATTTTTTTTTACAGAGCGTATGTTTAAAATCACCAGTTTGTTACATTCCTCGGTTTACTACAGCAAACCTGCTTATAGCTGTACTTGGTTGCAACCCTCTAGCAAAGAAGAATAAAACCCCACAAACTGTTCTGGTACTTTGCACTTCTCCCATGAGGATTTCACTGAAGGATACTCTTTGCTGAGAGTCAAAACCTTCAGACACCAGCGCAAAGCTGTTTCTGTAGAAGTCAGCTGTCATCTTCTGAGTCCTCTGGGTCAGGCTCAGGCCAATAAAAGGCACCTCTGTGAATTCCCACTTTCTATAGCCGATCTTCCAGTAATCTCAAGCTCTATTCTTCAGAAACTGCTGTATTCTGGCTTCCTAACATCTGATTATTTTTCTTACTTATCAAGGTATCTTCTGTTCAGCAGTATGGATGATCTCTGGCTTTGGCAAGCTAACATGAAAAGGTTGCTAAAAGGGATTAGGCACAGGGAACATGCACCTACGCAACCTTACAATATTTATAGTTGTCATGACTCTACTTTTGTCCTGTGCTTTTAGGGTTGATAATGAGGGACATTTCATCCCTATTTACTCAGCTTTCACTACATTTATTTCCTTTCTAATGAGATGGATGCAAACTGGCGGGGGGGTGGTGGAGAGGGAACACTTCTCTGCTGATTATGTGATGCAGCTGCTCACCCTGAACAGTGCTGATCATCAAGTACATCAAGTAGCTGTAAGGATTGACTTCACGTTCTAATGATGAATATGAGTTATACCTCTGCTTTTTGGAACTATAAAATCTTCTAGTCACAGATCAATGACAACCTCCGACAGAGGCAAAGTAGATTTGCTCCCAATATGGAGATGATACCTTCCTCTTGTCCTCTCTTTGCAGTTTTGCTTCAGAATTGGTCACAGATTTTCTGGGGGACTTTTTAAGAGTTTTTCCTTTGATCCTAAGAATGCACTGAAAGCTGATCCAACCACAGTTAGTGTTCTCTTTTCTGGATTATTTGTGTGAGGCTGCTGGGAGAGTTGATGTACTCAACTCTCTGGCTTTTACTATTTATAGCTCCCACTCTCAGAGAGCATCCTAGGTCAGAAGAAGTAGCGAACGGTGTTATTGTCCCACAAGACTTCATACTACTTCAAAAAAAGAAAGGATACATGTGGTTTAGCAGAGTAGGTGCTTTAATGATTTCTAATTGAGACATGTTGCTGTGTACACTCTTATCTTTTTCCAATGGATGTTAGGCAAAATTTTGAAACTGTTAATTAAAGAGAAACTTAGAAGAGTTTGTTTGGTGGGAAAGTAAGACTGTATGATGTTCAGGCATGATAGAAGACAATACAGGGAACTATGATCAAGGACAAAAAGGCTAAATTTAGCCCTTTCCTTTCAACTTTTCTTCTGAGGTCAAGGTCTTATTGTTAATAGCTGCCTTTACTTTGTGCTAACTCATGCACTTAGGTTATATGCTTCCATACAAAAAAAATATCAGTATGATCCAACATGGACATTTAAACTCTTTATACTTTTCCAACCATGCAGCTATTAAGCACTAACCAGTTCATCATAACCATTCAGTCTAAGAAGGCATTCTTCAACCAACTTTAATATTATTTATGGAAGAGTTCAGTATTTTCAGAGGCATGCTTAAAATCTAAGCCTGTTGGCAAACAGAGATGGCTGAGCCTTCTCTCTTCCACACCACTATAGCACAGAGGACAGGCAAGGCAGGCAGGCTAAGCAGGTTTAATAGACAAAGCTTTCTTTTCAGAACAATTTCTCTAACATGTTTTGCTAAGGTTTAAGTTGAATATACATGGAACATTTTGCTCCAGTATAACACAGAGCAAGGAACATCCAACTATCATCATTTCCGATCTAGGACTTCAATACTTGGAGAAAACTGTGTATCACTAAATTCAAACAGGAATCTGGAATCCTAAAACAAAGTTCCCAGACACTCTGTAATATGAATCTTAATGTTTATAAGTATGTAACACATCTTAGTTCAACAAAATAAAGAGATACTGGATTAAGTTACAATATCTAGTACCGAGTTGCAAAGCTGGTATATTCTGAAAATGCCTTTGCATTTGAAGGACTCAGGAACTATGTATCAGCCGTGGTAAGGAAAACCTGAACTAGCAGTTACATAAAATTGTGTGGTGACTTTGTGCCGCAGGATCTACAGATGTACCAGTGATACGGTCCAGACAACTGTGATGTCTTAGAAGAGATTATAAAGAGCATTAGTGTTGTTTGCTGACAGCCTATCATATAATTTATAACAGCCTGATGCAGTCAATATCACTTCTTTAATTATTTTTTTTTTCCAATGTAGGCTTTACTGGAAAACGTTAAACAAGGTTTTCTTTAACTTCTTATACTCCGCTGTTTGCTATTTGAAAATCAAAAATTAGGCTATCATTGATTATAGATTCCCTGGAAATTTCTTTTACTTGGTTGAATATAGAGCTTTTATCAGATTTCTACAGTGAGTATTTTCCAAAGTAAATTCAGAACTACTTTCAGCAAATATTTCATAGTGAGACTGAAATTCATTTTATGCAAACATCACAGATGGTACCATTCAAATGAATGAGTGCAGAAAATAATACATAAAATTGATGCATAAAATTGATTTAAATATTTATGGGAAAAAATGTATCCGATACTCTTTTCAACAGATTTTGTATCCTCCCATAAAACAATGTTAGTCCCACAGACTTTTCCAGTTAGCAACTGGCATGATGCTGTTAAAGAAACATGTCTTTACATCATGAAGTACAGCCCCACAGTTCCTAAGCCTGTCTTCCGTATTAATTTATCCTAAATATACTCTCAAAACCCTCTTATTTTCTTTTATCAACTAATGTGTCTAACCTATATTTCTGTAATTATTTTCTATATTTTTTCTGTAACAATTTTCGATGATGTCATTTATCTCAAGGGAATTTGAGTGATTCAAACAAATAGACTCTATTTTATCATAATTTTAATGAAATAATTTTTATAATTTCTTTATTATTTACCATATAGTTTTACAAATCCTGTCATCCAATAATGCAGTCCACAATAACCAAAAGCCTGGTGATGAAATCTCTGTACCTAGATTAGATGCCTGACATTTGTCACTTTTTCCATTAAATTAAATTTACCCAGCACAACTGAAATATTAGCTGGTGCAAAAAGATTGCTGGAGGACCTGTGCCTGCAGCGTTTCCTATCTGTGCCGTTGCTTAGATAATCAGGTGACAGCACATCCATCACTTTCAACAGATGAGAGGTGCTGCTACCTTCTGAAGTGAGAGACCTGGAGGGATGTAACCTGCACAGGGCCACTTACACCCATGGTGTTGGACTGATTCCCCTATGCACTCTCTTCCAGGCACAGCTTGCAACTTCCAGATTGTTTTTTAATAAAAAAATTACACAGATCCTAAATATTTCTGACTGATGTTATTCTTTTTATCAACAGGTGTAGTATGTTCATTTATAATTGTGAAATTACAAAAGATGCTTATTTATTCACTGTAAGGAAATGGAGGTGGCTTTTATGTATTTGAAATAGATAAAACTCAAGAGTACTTGCAATTGATGCTGCATCCTATACTTTCCAGTTAAACTCTGCTTGATAGCATTTCAGTCATTAGACAGTTCAGCTTTTCAGTTACCTTTTATGTCCTCATCCTGCCAAAGCAATGCTTTAAAAAAAACCAAAACTTAATGTGAGAAAAACATTTTTTCTCTTTTAGCTAGAACTGTTGTTAACCAAAATAAGACAGTTTGCCATCCCTTTCAAATTAATTTCTCAGGCTGCAACGTGGTCTGTGCAGTTAAAAATGTGGCAATAAAACAAATAGTCTTATAAATTCATGTACAAGATGTTCCAAGAATGCAGTCAGAAAAGAAGGACACAAAGACGACTGGTGAAGGATAAAACACTGTGCAGGCTCATTTGCAGTTCTACAGTGAATGTCTTTATGTGGCTGGTGCCTTTCCTTTCCCCTCCTCAAAAGCAAGAGACTTCCAGGAGAGACTGAACTTTAAATTCATTTTGGCATTTCTTACAGGGAGGAATTTACTAGGAGCTACAGCAAAGAGACCTAGTGATTTAGCACTAACTTCAGCATATTTGCTTTTCCTTTGACTCCTTGAAGGCAAGACTTTTATTTTGCAGCATAACTAGATACTTTTTTCTCTCTCTAGTTTGCAGACGGTGTTAGGGGAACATAGAGTTCAATTTACTTAGATGTCCACAGTATATCTGTAGCTAAGTCAGAAACAGGCTCCTGAGTTCTTCTGTCCCCTGCTCTAACCATGAGATTCACTGTGTGTTTTTGCTGATGCATATGTGATAGCAAAAACCATATGTGATGGTTTTTGAACTGACAGCACTCTGAATAGTTAAGAAGCTGCTCAAGTAGAGGCTGACTCATTGGTGAATTGTATTTTTAACTGGTGTCATGATCTCGCCATCCACTCTACCCAGCATCAGTGTGGCTGTATATTTCCTTGCAGCCCATCCATTTGCTTCTACCCCATTCCTGCCAGAGAGCATTTCTAAGCTGCAAGTATGCTCCACTACTTATGCAAATTGCTTAAGGTATTATAATATGCTGTTTAAGAGAAGCTAGCAACTGAAGAGCTTCAGGAGAGGCAGTTAGGCATCATTTATATCTAGAATATAATTCTGATTATAGAGGCAAAATATGCCAAACATTGTATACACACAAATTTAGTACATGTATTGTATATTACTCCTTAATAGGCATATTTATTTTAGTAAAGCCTGAGGATGCTTCAGGCTTATTTTCACACTGACTGTTATTATCATTAATGCAGTGAGAAACTACACCAGCCAAAAAATTGGAGAAGTTGTCAGATCCAAGACATTTAATAACATCTCGTAGTTACAGAACAGAAGGATCACTGCAGAGGCAGAAAACAGCAAGGAAAGAAGCATAGAGGCTGAGTTGAATGGCAAGGTCTTTCAGTTCACAATAAAATTGAAAAGTTGACTAATATAACAGTTGTAACACAGTGCTAAATAGAAAAACACCCTTTAAACACTGATATTATTGAATCTTATGGGGAACTGCTCCAATCCTTGCATAACACAGTGAAGGAGTTTTACCACCCTAAACCAAAGGAAACCCAGAACAGGTACTTTTAACAAAAAGATTTAACTGTTTCTCTCTTTTTAAAAAAACCCCAGAACACTGGCTTTCCACCAAGCAATTAAACATATATAAAGGAGAAGTATAGCTCAACTGCCTTGGGAACTCTGACTCACAGTGTCAGGCATCCTCCTTGTTGCAGAGGGGAAACAGTTTGCACCACCCTTTTTCCTGGCACAGCCTGTTTCCTCCTCTCCCACTCCAGGATGCAGCCCAGCCCGCTGACCCATGAGGCCATGGTGCTTTTCATATTCTGCCCATCTCAAAAAGAGAATAAATCAGTCCACCAACAGCTCCTTGTGGTCTCATACAGGGCAGCAGGTAGTCCTTGCTCTTCTGTGTAGGCATTCAAAAGAGCTCATGAAAAGGCTTCAAATATTTGTGCAAATGACATTTTGGGTGATGTTTTTAACTTCATAAAAGAAATCAAATGTCACTAATCTGACTAATAACTTAGTGAAATTACTATTACTTTTTGGCACATTTTCAGCAATTTCAATACAGTAAGAACTTCTATTGTTTGGTTTATCTCAAATAGACTCTGTTAAGGGTGCCAGAAAAGGTGTACGTACCACTTAAATGCATCAAATACGGTTGCTGACTCTGTGTGTGTGGCCATGGTTTTCTGCTAGCCCTTCCAAACTTGACCTTCAGTTTTGGTTTACTGGTCTCCTCTCCTGCCCACTCATGGAACAATCTAAATTGAAGGGTACACTCTCAGTTCTGCTGTAATTAATTTTTAAGGTCAAGTAAAGCATCACCAGTTCAGCTACTGATGTGGTACTGGTCCTTTGCGGCACAAACTCCACTGTCAGCCCGCATCACACAAATATATCCAGGTCTGTAGCAGATCTCTTCATTTGGTCCCTAGTTCTGTAAATTCTGAGAGTTACACTCAATGATCCTTATGAGTCCCTTCCAACCTCAGATATTCTATGATTCTAAGTTGGACCGCTATCCCTGCAAATTGCATCCCTCTCTTTGTATTTTTGTCAAACTCAAAGCACTGGGAAAAGTACTGTAGATAGGCCTAGATCCTGTGGTTCTCTGGAATAGCACTCTCTTTCCAAAACTACCATCAAACACCACATGTCTGTCCTCCAGTTTCTCACCTAGGAAAGAATTTACTTCGGTCCCTTCTTCTGCCCTACTCCTTTAGGAATCCTCCTAAGTGAGATCTAAATTTCTGCTTTCCTACCTGCTGGCTCATGTACTGAATCAAACTGGGGACAGATCAAATGATGGTGATCCCCTCCAGCAAATATCCACACATTGCCTGCACACCTCCGAGCTAGACTACAGCAACAACCCAGTCATGACTGGGTTTCCAATCCACTGAGAGTCTGAGATTGTTACAATATGGATGGCTTCATTAAGCAGGATATTTTACTGAGAGCAAGTGTACTAGTGCTTTTGCTCTGCAACAGCTGGTTGAGGATTATGGTTGGGGATTCAGAAGTGTTGCTTTAAATATATAAATCTCTAGCTGGCCCATGACTTGTTTTCATGAGACTGTATTTTCTCCTGTATCATGCTATCTCAAAACCATCATGTTCAAGTTAGAGACTTTTAGCTGAAGGATCTAGTGGCAGTGCTCTTTGTGCCTCTGTTATTTGTTTAGAAGGGGATTTTCAAGCCTGATGGAAATTCATCAGTTCCACTCTTACATTACGGTTCCTTTCTATCTATGCCTACTTACCAAAAAAGGCAATAGACGGTGAGTCAATTCCCTCAGCAATATTCCATTGCTGTTATCTTTACAGAGAGTTGGTATCAATGATAGTCTTCAAATCTTATTCTTATTTCTGTTGCTTCTTGAGAAGGGGAAAATCTCTTTAGTATTTTTAAAAATTCTTTTTCTTCTAGCTAATGCATCTTGTGGACAGATGGCTAAAATATACCATGGGTATGGCAATGACTTCACAGTGACTGCTTCCCATTTTAAATTGTAAAACTTCTGATGTGCTCCATAAAAATATCTTGTAAGTTTTTTCTCTTATGGTGAATTCTCGTTATAAACTGCTTTATAAATTCATCATGAACATAAAAGGAGAAATTCCTGAAAGCTGAGCACACTATAAGCTGTATTTGGCAGCTGGACTGAGTAATATATGTGACAGAAAAATGGAAATAGAAAAATTAATAGACAGGGGATATGTTAGAGTTGTTCTGAATCACTGAAGTTTGACAAAAGATCCATTCTCCAAAGATAATTTTTCAATTATTATATTTCCATCACTTTAGTATAGATTTAGTATACATTATCACTCCTTTGAATTTCTTTTTAAAAAAGAAAGTAGAGATTAAAAGAAAATTATCAGATTTACTTTCCAGTTAAACCCTAATAATGAAACACCTATCTAAAGGTGCATTTCATTCTCGCTGTAGGTCAGGATAGTAAAAAATTGTGCACGATTTCTCTTCTTAATAAAAGATATCTAGGCCAAAAAAATACTTATTTCATTGGGACATTTCAGGGGTGGCTGGCTTGAATTGAGATGGCTTGCTTTGAAATGTTTTTATTTCTTAGTTCAAAATGCTCTCAGTCGGGCTGTCTGCCCTGTCATTAAGCTGGTACAGTGCACTTTGGTGGCAAAGACAACCTGTCTGGGAAGCCCAGACCATTAAGAAGAATGGCAATATGAGTTGCATCTGAGGTACCAAGGGAAGGAGAATGGAAAAGTTAGTTTCAAATGAAGACAAAATTATGTGTCTTTACATTTCTCAGCTGAAAGTTGAAAACTGAAGATGAATAAATCAATAATTTGGCTTTTGGCTATCATCCACTTTTCAACAGTGGATTTCTGAGCGACTACAAATTCTCATTTTTAATAAACACTACTCAAAACTAAAATACATGGTGGACCTTTTACACAAACAGCTACCTAAGAACATCCTCTCATTTAGACTTCATCTCTACAGGTGTCAGGGGCACAAGATTCATAGCTTTCAAAATCGTTCAATTGCTAGTGCTATTTCAGAGGATTTAATTCAGATTTGTGAAAGTTCTGTGTCCTGAGCAGCTGGGCTGTCCTGTGAGTCCTATGCCAATGCTGCAGGGATTGGGATGGTGTAAGAACCTAGTCTGAGATAAAACAGTAGGTCATTATGCAAAGCGGTGGACTGAGATCTAAGGGATTTGGATTTCAGTTTTGTCTTCCTAGGCTTGGCTGCTTGCTGCCTTCCTAAGCCTGTATTTCATCTGTAGAAACATAAATTTCATATCCACAACCATGACAGCCAGCATGTCTTGTCTATTGGAACAAGATAGCAGCACTCCATATACAGCAGACCCCAATGGGGCCCACAACATTTAGGACTGGTGCCTTGGTAAAGAAGTGCTCTCATTGCTACAAGCAAAAGAATCCCATAAAAATAATTTTTCTATTCAGAGTATTTTTCTTCATAATACAGCTTTCTTCATTTTCTCCCAAGGCTTCAAATTTCTACATTTTCCTGTGCTGACGTAGTCAGGATTTTGTGTTATTCCAGAGCATTTGCATTTTGGTGTGGGGATAGTGCATCCTTTTCTTCACACAGAACCAGAACACAACCTACAATATGAATAAGAAAAGCTTTAACAGATATGGATAAAATCCTATCCTGACGAATTTTGTCTCTAAGCTGTGTGATATTTCCAAATATTTAACTTTCTAATATGTACCACAATACAAGTTCATGTTCATAGACCACTGGCTGAACCCTTGCTGAACAACATTTTATTTCCCTTGTTTCCATTCAGCATGCAACTTTGGATTCCTCTTTGTAAACTTTATCACAGTCACTATTAAGAATCACCACCTTCCCATCACTGTCTTTTCACAAAAACACCCCCCTGCCCAGTGTATCTTCTTCTTCAAGACCAGTGGTTTCTGTTTAAGAGAGTATGCTCACAAACTCTCTTCTTCTTGGACACGAGACACTGACTTCCTTTCTCTTTGGATTACCTGTGTTTTTTGTAGGACTAAGGTAGTGAGGAGAGATTGACACTTGTCCAGGTCCCCAGGAAATACAAAAGAACAAGTGAGTATGGACCAGCTGAGAGGTTGGCTGGACTAAGCCTTAGGAAGGTCTGAAGATGGATAAGGTATGGAGGTAGAGGATGGATGAAGAAGAGTTACAAACTGTTGGATTTAGATTAAAGGCTTGGAGTAGGATGTACTTGTTGGCTTTGGGAATGTGAGATGCTGGGGAAGATGGAGCAAGAGAGATTACAGAGAGGAGGAAAATGAAGAATGAGGGGAAGGGGAAGGAAGAGGGGAAAGGAGGAGTGGAGAAGGGAGGGGAGGGAAGTGGCTGTTCACTCAATGACTCAGGTTTTAGCCTAATACACAGCTCATGCTAAAGCCTGATGTGTGCTTTGGAACAGTGCCATCAGGAGAAAGCGAGAGCAACATGTATGCCAGACAACATGGACAGGAAGAGATAAGGGCTGTCCTGCAGCCAGTATCACCTGCAACTGATATCTCCTGCAGCCATCATCTCCTGACTTCAGGAACTGCTCAGCTAAGAGAATTTCAGTGTCCTCCATGCCATGTTAGTTGCTGCTGACCTGTATTCAGATTTTGCCTCCAGCTTGAGTAGTCCAAAGGGCTGCCATTCATCAGAATATGGAAAGTGCAATGTTTATGTCATGGCTGAGCAATTTTAGCTGCACTATTACCTCATGTCCTCACAGCTCCGGGTTATGCCACTGCAGTTGTGCTGAACTTTACATACAACCTCCTCAATGGAAAATTCCAGGTGACTTTAGATAGCCTTCTTAAGATTCAGGAGGCTGTGGGTTAAATCCCCCAGAACCTAGTGCTGTTTTCTTCTGAAAGTGGAAATAGGAATGAAATTGTGATTTTCTCATAGGGTAAAACAACTTCTGCAGAAGATTTTGGAAGTCTGCCACAAGGTCTATGCAGAGATGGGAACTGAGATCAACAGCTGCAGAATTATTTATTACAGCTGTCTCATGATCTTTTCCTTTGACATGCATTTTTTTTTGTGGTATTTGAGAGTGGTTTCTTATGACAAAATCTTCAATCAAACATGAGAAACAAAAAATTAATTGTGAGATACAGGCAACTCAATCAAACTTATTACAAACAGCTTGTTTCGGGGCACAGTCCTGAACATCACTTTTAAAAACTGTGTTTTGATGTCTGGTAAGTGCATTTGTTTAACATTACTTTTAGAAAATATCTCACGTTTGGTTGAGTTGCCTTTACCTCGCAGTTACCCCTCCGTGCTACAAGTGCTGTGACTCGCCCGCAGGTGCTCCCTGCACGCACACACCAGGGCCCTGCGAGCAGAGCCGCTGCGCCCCGGGTGCTGGCCATGGTGCTCAAGGCGGCTCTGCCCATGATGCTGAACGACCGCCCCCTGCTGGCCGGCGGCCAGTTGTCCCAGCGCTGAGTCGGTGGTGTAGAAGTGTCCGGCGGCCAGTTGGCGGCGTTCAGTTGGCAGCGGCCAGTTGTCCCTTTCCCACTGAGAAAAGTATGTCCTTCTCATCAGTCTTTAATTATTTTCTCCTTTTATAGAAGACACTATTATATTTTTTGAATATAATACTTTTCCCCCCTCCAAGTTATAGCAGAAAGAGTCATCCACGTCAATTAAATAATCTGCTGGAACAATCATGATTTTTTTGCTTGGTACACTTTTTATTGCTTCTGTAGGAGACACTTCTGCCTTTTTCTCTTTCTTATCAACAAAACAAGCTATTACTTAGCAGAAATGCTGGAATTTATTTTTATGATTTTTGTCTTTTAATATACTATCCTATGTCTGACAATACAGCATGAAAAACTGGAAAGCTCTTATCTTTTTTATCTATGCAGAATTCTTCTACAGTGAAGGGGTAT
The DNA here is from genome assembly GCA_013398125.1 of Aegotheles bennettii. Classification (NCBI taxonomy): domain Eukaryota; kingdom Metazoa; phylum Chordata; class Aves; order Caprimulgiformes; family Aegothelidae; genus Aegotheles; species Aegotheles bennettii. The sequence continues at coordinate 247,794 of VZRW01010736.1, forward strand.
CCCTTGTTTTGCAGATGAGATATTTTAGTAATCTTTAAAGTCACAGCCATCATGTATATAGGTATATAATTCAACAAAATAGAAATAAATTAGGGCCATAGCCAACCCTAACTCATGATCACTTGCTCACCTCTTTAGTGCCTGTCCATTAGATAGGCAGGCATCATATTTGATTATATATGACGTTTTAAACATGTAGGATAGCACAATATTTGTAGAGGGTATTTCTAACTGAAGATCTTGGAAGTAGACTAGAGCTCTTCTGGAAGATACCTAATGTACCATTTTATATTTCAGCAGCAGCTGAAATCCTTTCCATATGAAGTTTATGAACAAACATACAAAATTGGGGCTTCTGGTTTTAATTCGATCACTCAAAAGTCCCTAAGAGTGAGCACTCATCGTACTTCTTTCAATTGCTCCTAGTCTTCAGAAAACAGAAGGGATTTCCATGTCAGGGTTTTGGGGAGGATGTACTGGATGTCTCTGGAATGCTCGTGTGGTCTTTCTCCTAAGCTCACTTTCCAGTTTCCTTTAAAGGCCATAACTCTTATTTATACAATGTGATAGTGTGTGTGGGAGAACACACAAGTGACACAATAAAAACCCTGGTTGCTGAAGGTCTCCTTTATTTATAGGATGCTGAGCCTGTTATGAAATTCCCATAAAGCTCTAGTAAAGCTGCAACTTAAACAAACAAGCAAAAATATATGGAAACCAGAAGGGCTGGTTTGTTCAACGTGTTTGCCTTTCTCACAGTACTCACTAAACATGCAATAAAACATATTAGACTTCAAATAACATTAAGTATTTTCTGTTCATGTAGCCCTACAAGAAGCCTTTGAAAGTTTCCCTTTTCCACATACCATTTCCCTAACTGGTTACAAATGCATAAATAAAAGTGTGGAGGAACATCAGCCTTCAATAGCCAATGGCTCAAATATAACTCCACACCCATGACTTTATATTTCAAGTCTGTAATTCAATATAGCCACAGAATACAAGAAAATTATATTTTTTCCTAGGGTTTGTCTTTAGATTTTTTGGAAAGATTTAATTTCCTCAGGCTGAACTCCGCCCTGAAACAGGTTGTAGTCAGCAAATAGATCTGTTGGTGTTGCCTGGAAAAACTCATGTCGGTAGCATTTGACTGAATGGTTCAGCCTTCTTCATGTCCTTCTGACAAGTGAATGAAAGAAAAGATGTCACAATTAAGGCTGGAATGGACCCATGGTGAAAAAGGTTCTTCTGCCAGCAGGGAGTGCTGACTGAACCTTATGGAGTCTCATCAGCCTTTACAGACTTGAGTGCATCAGAAGATGCCCATTTTTTGACCTTGTCCTTAAAACCTGCCTCTGGTTAGCTAAGCCCAGGCAGATGCCAGTCACTCAGAATGTGTCATTAATGATGTAGTTCAGATCAGAATTATGCTTTTGAAGTGATTCTCCTGATTGTGTCCACTTATTGTGCTTTGGTTTTCATCACAGAGAGATCTTGGCATGTGTGGATGAGGTTTTCCTAAGGTCCCTAGTAAAACCTTCCTTTAGGGTGAAAGCAAACCAAACTTTTGGTTTGGTTTCATCAAAGACTATGCTTCAGGACTGCACTAAGTGTGCTCCAGCCACTACTGGGCAGTCAGTCCAGATGACCAGACAAAAGCTGAAACAAGTGTAGACTTGGCAGGCGGGAGCTGAGGAGACTTTTTTTTCAGGGGTCAGAGGAAAATGTCTTTTGGGTGGCAGAGCCCTATGTTCAGAGTTCATTGTTCTAGTTATCATGCTTCCTGCATTTGCATAATAGGTTTTGAAAGCAAAAGGAGGTTTTGGACACGGCAAACTGTCTGGCATTCTACAGCCTTGAGGTGGCCAAAAGACTCAAGCTGCTTCATTTTGTCTTTAATGAAGCTGTGACTAAGTCACGATGTCTACAGGCATGTACTTTCAGACTGGATATTAGGAATGCATAAAAGACCTGCAAATTAAAATTTGATTTTAAAAAATGGGTCACTTCACTGCCATCTTAAAAGAGAGCAGCAGTGTGTGCATTGGACCCAAGTTGAATGAAGGGGGAGGTCACTGCTGGTGTATATTTGCACCTGCTCATCTTTGCTGTGAAGCATTGTCCTCTCTTGGAAATTAGAGCATAGTTGACCTTCCAAGAATGGGATAAAAACCCACCTTCTGGATTGCAATGCTACCACCATTAACAGCTACCTGTTCCCTCCTTGGCAAAGTTGTAAGTAAATAGCTCGGTTAAGTGCTAATTTTGTGTCCCCTAAGTTCCAATTTTCCCTTCTGCTTGTGATTTGATTTTGCCACTCAAGGACCTTCAAAGGTCCTTGAGTGGGCCCCACAAAAATTTTATTAGTGGGGAGGGAATGTGATGGGACACAGATATTCAGCTGAAAACCCTGCAGCATCTTGTTGTCCCCACTGGTATCTAGGTCATCCCTGGTAAAATAAAGGGACAGCTGGATGTGTGTAGCAGCTATTTTTGGTTCTGGAACAATAATTTTGAATTAGAGGAAGCTAGGTGAGAATTAAAGAGACCTATAGTTGTCTTAAATTTCAAGGATTAATGACTAGTCAGTTAGCCCTAAAAGCAGAAAGATGGAAGATAATCTGTTTTAGCAGAATTTGTGAACTGTATTGTTGCCAGCATTTGGCCAGAAGAAACATTCAGGCATGTCATGTTTACAGCAGCTGCTCTGAAGTCTGAATGATCAAAACACAGATTTCTCTCAATACCCAGAAACTGAAGCAGGCCACACTGAAGCTCCCATGCACAGGTGAAAATTCCCAGCTATTATTTTCTGTGTATTTATCATGCCTGTGGAAAGGCTCATGTCCCCAGTGATTTCCAGTCCATCACGCCATGCCTGCATGGGCAGAGGCAACACGGCTCTCTTGCAGTGGTGGGAAGCAGGGAGGCTGCCTGCAAAGGCAATGCTGGACACGATGCTGGGTCTATTGCTCTGAAGAGCTCACACTGCCCATGGTGAGAGCCAAGATTTCCAACCAGCGGTGGTGAGAGAGATATTGTTTCCCACAGCAATCCTTCCCCAGGATGAGTGATAAGGAGATTAAACTTGCAGTGTGATCCTGCTTCTGGCTCTGGGAGACTTTTGAAGAGAACGTGCCAGTGGTCGCTTATGAGCTAGGAGACCAAAAATAGCTCCTCTTATTTTAAAATTCAGAGCCACCACTCTGGTTACAGTGGATGTTAGACCCTCCTGGTTACAGGACCAGAGGGTAAGAGCTCCCTTGGACTTAATCCAGTCCAGCAATAGAGAGAAGTATGATGAAATCAAGCATTTCAAAACACAATTATGCCAGAGACAGTAATCTGTGCCCAGGGGACAAATTCTGCACCAAAAATTTCAAACCTTGCCTGCTTATGTGTGTTCAGGAAAAATTTCAGATGAAAGCAAATCTTTTTTTTTTTAACAATGGCTGAGTCAAAAGGCAGTGGGATTTTCTCTATAGAGATCTGTATAGCTTTTTCTTTAGAGAAACAAGGTCTTGCATGGTTAGCATTGAGTGGAAACCAGGAGAGCTGTGGACTGAGCCATAAGAAGTGGGATTTATTGTCCAGATGAGCCTGATCGATTGTTTTAAAAAATACCAAGAGGCTGTAACAGAGTAGTGGGCTAACATCCAAATTACCCCTTACAGCTTTCATAGGGCTACAGCAGGTAGTTCCCACACTGATAGAGTGAAATGAAAAGTCACGTTTCAGCCTTCAGGGCCATGAAGAGAGCTCGTTGAACTGCATTTTACAAAATCTCCTCTGTTTCTTTTGGATGTATGAGTAACTAGGCTGGCACCTCCAAGCCATTAAGAGCCCTAGACTGCTCCATGGACCACGTGTAAGGTCTTTTGCCCTTTGTTTGCAGCTTAGTCTCAGGTTTAATGTAAGTGGAAAGACACTGCAGTTTGAGAAATCTTAATATGCTCCTTCCTTGAACAGGGATATCCACTAGTCAGTCTTGTTTCTTAATAACTAATGGCCTCCTTATCTGGCTTACTCTCCTAAAACAGATTTTCAAGGGCAAACTCATAGTTGTTTTTTTCTGCTCCTATTGATTTGCTCAGCTCTGTTCTCAGGCCTGCAGGGTTACAAACCCTCTCTGATCATACACTAACGAGTCATTGGTACTGACTGTCTGTTAATGTGAATAAATCACCCCTTCTTAGTCACTCTTTGTCCAAAGAAGTCTATTCTGATAACAAAATGCTACAACCAGCCAAGAATGAGTGAGATAAAATTAGAAGGCTCTTCCTTAGGGCTGTCAGGAGGGGGGCTCAGCTGGCTTTGCCTCTGCCTGGCTAGTTCTCCCTACTACCCACCACTAGTTTTATCCCCTTGGTTTATTTAAGCATATGTGTTCACTTAACTACACCTTGAGTCTAAGACTGCATAATCGTGTTTCAGTCAGATTTTAATGTTTTTAGAGCGCTAAGAACAAAAGGTCAATGCTGTTATTAGCTGTGTAGCTTTACTGAAGTGTGACTTTTCACCATAAAATTGGCACAAGGTCATTTTAGGATATTTTTCCACTTTTGTTAGCAAAGGGGAACTACAGAATCACTTCTGGACAAGGTTAAATAGCTGACAACAGCTACAGGTTAAATATTAAACTATTGCGCCTTCATTTCAAGTAAGAAATTGCAGTTGTCTTCAAAAACACTTGAAAGTTTGGACAGCATCTTGGAACTGGTACAAGGAAAAAGCACTTTTAATTAGCACAAGGGAACTGTACAAATTTTGAGCCAGACTTTATAATATTGCACCTTCATACAACTTTGCAAGAGTAACAAAGGCAATATATTGCTGTTTGAAAAACTCAGCATATTTTCTTCAAGGACAATCTGTGTTTGCTTGTGTTATATCCAGCTGGACTGAAGATGCAATCAGATGAGCAAACTTCACAGCTTGCTATTGCTAAAAAAATACTTTTCTTTTTTCCCTGGGTTAATTTCTACCACTTTCATGATCTCAGCTGTCTCCTTGAAAGGTCAGATAGCATCAAGTTAGCTCAGGGAAGAGCTGGGTACTACTGGAGTAAGAGGAAGAAGAAGGACACAGGTGACAAAAGGGAGGAGGAGGAGAGAAAGAATGCTGGATCAGTTCAGCCTATTCGGTCTGACTGGATGCTGGGGGTCCTACAGTACATTTGCAATAGCTCAAATGGTCCACAGTTCAAGCATTTAAACCCAGACTTAATAAAATGTTTAGGGTCCTGTCTTTTTGCTAGATTTGTAACTTCCTTTTTGATTTGCTTTTCAAAGAGTTTGGTAACAGGTAGGATTTATGCCTTGTGTTTGCATCTGTGGAGTTATGATGGTTATAATGATAACCTTGAAAATATGAACTGAGTTGAAGCCACTTGTTTGCTCACAGCTTGCAATAATAACTACCGTAGGGGGTAAAAAGCCACCCTGATTTCAGACAGGGACTGTGTGCTTCTAGAGTGCATGATTTTGGTATTTTTTCTGAAATTTTACTGAACTTGGTGTTTATACTCTAAAATGCACCGGCTCAATGCATTTGGCCACCAGCCATTTCTCACCCCTTTTCATAGCCAGGACACGCTTGCAACTCAGTTTTCCTTCCTGATTTTCCTCACATGGCTTTCTGGGATGCCTAAATTACAGCACATGAAGCCTGAACTGCTAAACTTTTACCTGAGTAAAAGCATATGCCCTCATCTACTATTCAGTCATGCTGCCAGCCCTGGACTATAGCATGTTCCAGCTTAGCTCTTGAAATCTCCTTGGGGATGTGGTTCAAGAGCAGAGGCAAGAGATGCAGCCAGCATTTCTAAGGGTGGCCATGACCCACCCTCTGTGTGTTGTGTGGATTGCATGAGTAAGTCAGGCAAAAACAGAGGCTAAAAGGTGGCAGTTTGTAGCTGTGTAGAAATAAGGGATTTTTTTAACTGCATTGAACACATGAAGCCTCCTAATTCATGAAGATTCAAAACTAAACTTATATCTTATTACAGTTGTGTTTAAAATTGCCTTGAAAATAACCAGAAAAGCTTAAGTGTCCTAGGATGGCCAGGAGACCATTTAAGAAGGTGAAGCATCTCAGCTCAATTTTGTGGTCTCCCAAAACATGCGTGGTATTGACTGTGAGTCCTCCCAGTTTCTTTTAGTTCAAACTAAAAAAGACGCTTGCTACACACCTACTTAAATTTGCACTGCGATGAAGAGGGAACTTGTCAGAGAGGAGATGGTTGTGTAAAGATCACTTAAAAGCTTTTCCTGATTGCATTTCACATGCTAGTTGCTCCTGGTTGTCTGGGTCGTACCTGGCTGTGTGCTGATATGTGGTCAGGGCAGCAGCGGGTCAGGCAGTGCACTTGGAGACAGGTCCATGCTAAAGCTTGGATGTAGATGTGTTTCAGTGGTGCTGCAGACTTCATGTAGTGGAGAAAAAAACCCTAAAAACTCACTATTGTAATGTTTTATAAGCAGTATCTACTGTTGATATGCTTTTGATAACTCGGCTATTAATGTAAAATTCCTATGAGGCCTCATTTATATTTTATTTTATAGAAATGAATGCAAGTCTGATTCACTCTGACAGATGACTGAGGATGACTCTCTTTCCAGATGGTAAGAGGTGTCCTGTAACATTTGCCAGCCACATGAGCCTAGGTTTGGGAGGTGGTGATTACAGCTATGGGACTGTTTTTCTTAAGTAATACTCTAATTCATTTAATAATGCAAATGTGGTCCCAGCAGTGCAGCTTTACTACATAATGACTAATCTCTGTCACAGCAGGATGCCGAGAATGAGTTTCTCTGGGAAGCAGTGGATATGCATAATGAACAGCTATCCCTAATAAAGTCCTTTTAATCACGAGTCTTTCTCAGATCAACTGAGTTAAATGAGTTTGCACTTTGTAAATAAAAGGGTCCAAGTCTCTGACTTGAGTATAGCACCACATTTATTCTGAAGTCAGTGAACATTTAAATAAATTGACATCCTAGCCCTAAGAGTTAGCTTTTATGTTCACATGTGTGAAAAGGAAAGCCCATGTAACTTTACTGCCCTCAGTTAATGTATGTAGAGTATGTCATACTGCTTTGTGTGAATGCATTTCATTTTCCCTCTAACAACCTTCGAACACAAGTCACAGCCAAAGATGCTGTATCTGTCAGTACATTTCAACCAAAGTAAAAAAAAAAAAAAAAGCAAAAAAAACACCACAAAAAAGATGTTTCAAAGACATGAGTTTTCTGTACATTTGAAAAAAGCAAGTGAGAAAGGAGACAGGCTGTATGTATGGGTAGTATGTTGAGTACTTTTTTCAGTACTAATTTTTAGGCAAATTTCCCATTTGTCAACTCTTGCTGGGTGTCATTTTGTGTCATGGGGTGGTTTTAGTGTGTACAAATGTGATTCCTTTCACATGAAACTGAACTGGGAGATGATCTTCAGGATTGTCTTTAATGTACTTCAGTCACATGCAGGCATATTGTCCATGAGACCACGCAAGGGATACTCAGAAATCCCTGAAATGTAGATAGCACAGACCATGTTGTCCTGTTCCTCTCTGCAGACCTGGTCCTATTGGTCTGAACTTGGTTGCTAATATAGACATGGACATCAGTGCCCTCGCCCAAGGCAGCCCACCCTGGTTGACATCTATCTGATGCTAAGTCCTTCAACTTCACGAAAGCTTCAGCTGGAGTTCATACCTTATTAGACATTAGGGAGCCTAGACTCCCATCAGACCATATCTCTGTTGATTTCACCTCAGCAGAGAGATCTCATTGAAAGCAAGCAGGCCTCCTGAGGTCTAGTGTTAGCAGGGACTACCTGTTTAATAGAAACAGGTCTGCTTCCAGTTTGGGATTTGTACAAGTACAACTGCTGGAAAAATCTGTCCCAGGAGTCTGGACTATTGCAGTTGTTCTTATGCATTAAAAGTCACTTCAGTAACTATTTTATGTTCGGGATGCTGTATTCCATCAAAGATTTGCAATTTAATGTCACAGCATTATAATTAGACATGAGAATTAGTATGTAAAAATGACAAGTTTGCCTTTGATGACCATCCTCAGTGTCGAGGCCAATAACCTTTTAAAAATATAGGTATAACACAAGTATAAGAGACTAATCGTTTATTCATAGGGCCACCACCAAGGAAGAGAGTCTGTGCTTCTTAATATGACCATTGACTTGACCAGATTTTGCAGGTTTGCCCCAAATTCAGATGCATCTTTTCCTTATTTCTCCTGTTAAGTAGAAGGTAACTCTGCCCTGAGCTCCAATAAGGACAATTTAAATTCCCAGTACAGACAGACCTGGGAGACTAAGATATTCTTTTTCCTTGCCTGTTTCTATGTTGACTACAGAGGTCAGAGCAGCCAGTCATAAAAATTCAGATGTTGTTGTGGTTAAAGTCACTTTGCATTTTCTTATATTTTTTACTTTTTTTTTTTTTGCTACATATTTCATGAAGTAAGAAAGATAAGCTCATGCTAAAGATGCAAAGTAGAAAAGCAGGATCAGTTAATAATTTCTGTCTACTTTCAACACCATTTATAAATATTGTTCCCCTAGAATTTCACATCAAACAGGCTTCATAAAAATCTAAGCCTCTAAATCTCATATCTTAAATTTTTATCACACATGATGTGTCTGGCAGAGGAAAAGCCCATATCCCACCCAGGGATGTCACACAGACTGCATTTGTATTGTATAAGCACAGCAGCTACTGCTCCCACTTTGGGGTGGAAACATTCCCGTGTTCTCATGGAAATCTAGCATAGCAAATATATTTCTTCTTTTAAAAGCAGGGTTTTGTCTTTATTTTATGGCTATAGTAGCACGATTAATTTTTTTTCACATACTTTTCCAGTTAAAAGTGTAATTACTACAAAGCCATGTCTGGCTTCTCTGGCTTTAGAGTTTCACAAAGCAGGTCACCACCAGGAGGGGAAACCCAGACATGAGAATTAGTATGTAAAATCTAAAATTTTGCCTTTGATGACCATCCTGAGTATCAAGGCCTGTTGAAGAGCTGATATAAAGGTCTCTAAATACAGTTACACAGATTCATGAAAGAAAAATAAAGGGAACCTCCCTGGGTTATTTTCTGGGTTCCTTCTTCCAATGCTTGATGGCAAGTGTGTTTATGCTGAGGACTGTTTCAGAAGGCCAGATCTTTTAGCCTGAATTTTTTACCAGGTCATCTGGATTTAGACCCCCTTCCTGGCATGCTGTGTGAGAGTGCATATGAGAACTATAATGATGTATCATCTAATACAATATGCTGCCAGTGAGCAGCAAAGAAATCTGGGACGGACTACTAGACAAGGTTTAGTGAAAAATTCATTGTAGATTATAAACTTGGTTTAGAGGCTTGTTTTAAAATCAGATATGGGATGTTCATGAGAGGGAAGTTTAGCTCATGAATATATTTGATTTTTTCTATTTAAGCACAACATTTATTTAAATGTTTAAAAGAAAGAAAGAGATTTCCAGTTCTCCCATTCAAACTTTTCTCTCACCTGATCTGAGAGACTTTCAAGAGAAAATAGAGTTTAATTATTCTTTTGTGAAAGTGATAATTGAAAAACTGATCTGAATTTCACAGCCATTCTCAGGAGCTATCTGAATAGTGTCTGAAAATGAAACAGGGTGTCAAGGATATTTCTTACAAAGAGATTACCTGAATTTTGTCAATACAGTTATGAGACCTAAAATAATTTGATTAGCAAGGTGTTAGCTAACATAGAATAATTGTAATGTTGATATTTTTATCTTCACAAACCCACACAAACCTTAAGTTAAAAACTTAAATCTTAAATCGTCACTGCAGAATAAATTAAAGGCATTAGTACACCTCTTCTGAGAATGGCATATATGTTAAATGTCTAGTCATATACTAAATTAAATTTTATTATTAGCAAGATACAATAAGCTTTAAGAAATATACTCATTAGAGAGGGTGCCAAGAAGCTTTTAAAATATTATATAGATAAAATATATAAAAATATTATTGTCCTTATTAATATGTTAAAGACTGTCACTGTGAGCAAAAAAGCACAGATACAGAATTGTAAAGGAAATTTTGTCTCCACTCTGCCCTGTAAAGACCAGTCTGTTCACAGCATGGCCAGAACAGCCAATGTGCCTGAGGTGGCTGATGATCACAGTTGAGTGTCTCTGGCAGGAAACCTGCAGCTGAAAAGGGATATCTGAGCCCCAGTCTTAATGTACAGTGGGAACCCCAGTGCTTCAGTTACAAATCTGGCACGAGGACTAACAGAGAAAAAATGGGAAAAAAACCAGCATTTGTCTGGTCGCTGAGGGATGCTCTTTGCAAGGAAATTCTCAAGTCTTGTTGATGCCTTCGTAAAGCTGATGTGTTTCTAATTCTTCAGGAGTCTCAGAGGTTGTTGGGGAAATTGTCTCGCTTCCACCTTCAGGAACCAGTAATACTCTATTCCTTGGCAAAAAGCATTTTTAATTTTTTTTCCTAGGAGCTCAAACAGAAGCCCATTTGGGATCTGAAAGAATCACAGCTCCTAAGCTCTACCATTCCTGTAGCTTGCTAACACTGTTTTCCATTATGAGCAGGACAGGAACTTTGGAGGGAAGGCTCAGGTAGGGCTGAATAAGAGCAACTGTCAAAATCTATTCTGCAGGCAGCCCACTAAGCACTGAAGGCTGGTAGTAGTTAAGTGCCTCGTTCTCTGCTGGCTGCAGGACTCAGCTCTGCCTCTGTACAACCTGACTTAGTTGCTGGAGTTTTTGCAATTGGTCTTTTTCATTTTTCAGGGCCTAATTCTTTTCCAAGTTCTCTAAAATAATCTCTTTTGGATAATCACTAAAATGATCTAAAAAACATTAGCCAAAGACATTGTAAAGGAGACAGCACAAGTACAGTAGTTCTGCTCATTGTTTAGTAAACTGAGGAAAGGGACCTACATTTCTAGAGTGTTCATGTTATTTGAAAAAGTGTTCTCAAAGTACGTTAATCTGAAGAAACATAATATGTAATAATATGTTCCATTTCATTCCTAGGCTACCATGAACTAGTGCCACACCTGACCCACCTTTATCATGGGTTATATTATGGATGTAGGAATGTGAATATTTTAAAATTGGCACTCCTCAGCAAATTGAGCACAGCCTGTCCCAGCCTTTATCAGATCACAGTAACAGCATGTGTGTGCTGGATTCAATATAGTCCTAGGTTTTAAATTAAATATATCCACCGAGTGGCAGAACCCATAACAACAACAGCTTTAGATGGGGAATTATGTTTGCCTTTGAAATATTCCAGACTTTGTCCAGCTTTTTAAAATTGTATTGTGAAAGCAAATAAACATTCACACTTCAAAATACCTTCACTGCTTTATTGCTGTAACTCATTCTCACTGTATCCTTTTCTGTTGGATATGAATTGTATACTTTATATAGAAAGTCATGCTCTTCAGGGGATGAATTTTCAATTACATATTCCTCATTAAAAAAAATATTAGAGTGATAATCGTTCCTATATTTAAATTGTCAAATAACTTGCATTTTGAGACTAAAAAAAACCCCACAACACAGGCTGAACATTTTCAAAGTGTCTCTCCTTTAACCTGTCTGTAAAACTGAGGGATGTTAACACTTGTTGGTTATCTCTGGCTGATACACAGAGCCTTGGTTAACCATAAGGAATAATGATAAACCTGAACACATGTGCTCTTAGATTCCAGTTGTCTCCATGTTGTAGAGGATTGAATGTAGTGGGACTCTCTCCCTTTCTTGTATAGTTTCACCCAAAATACCCTACACAGTCTGGAATGCACAGATGTTTGCCTTGATGTTGTGGGCAGTGGTAGTGCTACAGGCTCAATCCCACTCCTATGCCCTGCTAACCTTCTTCTGCTCCCAGAGTCCCAAAGTTTTCTCCTGTATCTCTAGAGAACTGTTTTGGCTGCTTGATTATTCCATCAAGTGCATTGTGCTGTTTCTTGCAAAGATGCAATGTCTATTTTAGGTAATAATATTAACAATGGATAAAGATACGGTGTTTGAAGTTCTGATTTTTGCGGTGTTAATAGTAGCAGATGGTGGAAATCAATTTGCTATTAATTTACTTTCATGTCAAACACTCAATATAATTAAGCAAAGTGTCATCTAAACTCTGATTACTTACTTTCAAATTAAAATGATGTGTGAAACAGACTCCTAATTATCATGCTAATACCTGTGAAATGCTGTTTTCAGTTTGAAGCTTCATAGGCTTTTTAGTATCAGACTTCAAAGCCTCCTGACAGGAATTATGGGTAGGAAGGTCAGGACTTAAAGCTAAATTTGTTTAATATTATCCTTCATGTGGGAGCCCTCGTTTCAGTTGTTAATTCCCTTTGCTAAATTTCACACATGCAACGAAGCGTGACTATCGGTGTTATACTCAGGGTACCGCTTGCCCCACCTGCACACATCAAGAAAGAGTGGTATTTTCCCTGATACTAATAGAAATTATCCAAGTGCATCACAGCAATTATTTAAACCTTAATGCAATATATGTCTGTGTTTATATTCAGGAAAAACCTATTTGTGTTGGTATTAATTAAAGCTAAATTAGAGGAACAGAAAACCAAATCTGACTGAGGAAAACATCATCATGTCATTTGCTTTGTAATTGTGCACATACCTAATTACCCTTCCATAGAGATGAAACATCAGAAGGGATTCTCAAGCCCTTTTTCTTATTGTCTGCTTCAGTACAACATTTTTCCTCTATAAGCTGTCACATCCAGCCTTGTTTTCAATGTTTCAAGCTACTGGCAATTATTTTTTTTTCTTCTGGGATAAACTCTGTTTAATCTTTTACAGACTCACCAAGAAAATGTTTCCAGATACTCAGCCAGCCCTTTTTATTCCTCTGAGTCATTCAATCCCTCCTGTGTTTGCTGCTGGATTTCAAAACAGGATTAGTATATGTGGCTTACAGACTGCAAACTGGATATAGGATTAGCCCTTTTAGCTTGATTCTACCTGATAAACTGTGAAATAGTAGTGGGAGAAGAAACCTTTTTCCAAGTAATACTTTTCTACATATGTAATGTCTCTTCAGAAGCATTGTTGCCTCAAATAACAGGAGAAAATCATAACAATCACTGTGAGTGAGAGGAAGGATGAATCATGCAAAAATTCTTTTTCACTAAAATTTCTTGAAAAGGTTTGAAAATCAGCCTCAACTGAACAAGAAGGAAGAAAATCAAGGAGCCTTGAATGTTGTACTGAAGCAGACAATAAGAAAATCTCTTTATAGGAATGGCTGCCCCCTCTCTGGCAGCGTACCTCATTAGCAGAGAATATGTGTGTCTTCATAGCACAGCGAAAAGCAACAGGCAGAATCTCTTCTCAACAGGGGGAAGAAATTAGGAGAGCCACTTGCCCAGTTTTAAGAAAACTAGCCATATAGGGCTTTGACCAGCCTGTTGGTGAGAGGCCAAGGACAGTCTGTGTAGACAGTACAAAAGCAGCTATGGGAGAAGTTTCTAGCACATCTCGTACAGTGTTGGGTGATTTGCTTTTACATAGCTGGCAAAACTTAGGACTGTCCCCTGAACTCCTTACAGCCCTATGTTTTTAAAAGCTAAAGGACTTAGCTTCTACTTTGGACATTAAATGAATTATTTTTTGTCATTAGAAAAGTTACAGCCTCAGTGTACTGTGGTAAAAGTCATGCTGAAGGCTACCCAGCTTCCACCATACACCCTGTGTATAGTGCAGCTTATACAGGGGCCACATCAGCCAATGCAGGGCTCAGAGCACATCACAGCCAGATGTCTTCATTACCTCCTTCCAGGCCTTCATAAATGATGCTCAGCAAAACAAACCAAGTTTATTTTAAATGAAACTATACTCAAACAAAAATAAAACAAAACCTGAACTTCTGAAGTGCCACCAAAACTATTCATGTAAGGACAATGCTTTTCGTTAGAGGTGCTAACATTAAATGTAGAAGTATTTGCTGGATTCAAGAATGGGACCAAAATACCTCTATGTCAGAGCAATTGGTTTCCAGGTCATGAAGACCAGTACCACTTCTCTCACTTGCCTTTACGTGGGAGGGCCCTTATTCAAAGGATCGCAGTCCTCTGAAGTAGAGGAGAAAGAACATCAGGGTCATAGCTATTATTTAAATGACATAGAATGACTGAAATCAATGACTACTTGAAACCAAATGACACTGAAAAGATAGATATGCTTCTGAGAGCCAGATGTGGGTCTGCACATTTGAGTTATGTGGCATATGAGCTATATAGGCACTGAGATACAGTGGCCCTGCCTACTTAAGAGCGGTACTAAAATACCTGACCATTGAATACAAACTAGATGCAAATACTATATATATTCTTCACCTCCAATGTCTGTCAATGAGATGGGAATGGAAACAAATGTATGATATCGTGCTTTAACTGAAGACATAACTGTACTTGCCCTGAAGGAACTCTGTTGCTTACTAAATGCAGGAATATCACAACATACCATGGTAAAAGATGTCATTTCTGAAAACCTTATCTTATTATGTGACTGCTGAAAAAGAAAACAGTACAGAATATAATAACGTTTCTGGTAGATAAGAAGCATCCTCATTTATGAATGTTGTGTCTTGCCTGGTTATTATATTTGCTGTATCCATTGAGGGGATTGATCAAAAAACTCAGACAAAACTTACTACAGATAACAACTCTCTCATGCAGAGCTGGCAGGAAAGAAGCATTTGCTCAGAAATGCAGTGCAAACCTGCCGTCTTAAGCTGCATTTAGGTTATTGGGCTTAAGATCACGTTGTGGTCTTGTAAGTTAGTATGTGTATCTCAGGCTCCACAGAAGTACAGGACTGAGTGGTGGGGGAAATTGGAAGGGAAAAAAGCATTACCTTTCACTGTGCTCCTCTTTCTACGTGGACATGGTGATGGGAAGGACAGGCAGTGGCTCCTCATACAGATAATGGGAGGACCAGGACTTAGTGTTAGGGATTTCAGCAACAGGGATAATACTGAAAAAGTAACATGAAGAAATTGTGAGGGTTTAAAAGGTTGGCCTCTGAGAAAAGCAAGAAGAGGAACCAGCTTTACTGTTCAGAGCTGCGGAAGGTAGATCTAATTAATGCTGCTACCACAAGATGCTAGGGTGTTAAACAACACAGAGTTCTTTGGGGTATTTCTGTTTTTAAAAACATTTTGCAGTGACCTTCTCTTGGTACATACAAAATCTAGTTCGGTTTAAGAAAGCTGTAGGTGACCAGCTTGACCCTGACTCTGTAAAGGAAGAACTGCACGTGACCAAATTCAACCAGATTTATAGGATGGTGAGCAATTGTCATGCATTGATACAGGCAAGGTTTTAATCAAGCATTTGCTCAGACATAAAAGCTTTCATTGTCTGGAATAAACTATTGTCTGTGAAGGAGGCAAAATGGGGAATCTCTTTAAATCTCTTTATAGGAATGGCTGCATGTAAACCTCTTTTATGTAAACCTCTATTATGTAAACATAATAAACCTCTAGACAGGGTACGAGCAGGGGAAATCATACATCTTGGGAAAAATGGAAGCTATGGGAGAATGGAATATGAAGAATAGATAGATCACGGTCAAGTTTTACTCAGTGTCTTGCCTTTTAAAATTCTGTAGGGGATTTAAAATTATTTATAAGCATGTGCAGAGCTTCGTTGAAAGGGTTTAAGGAGAAGAGTGGTTTGGGGTCAAAATTTGGGGGAAGAGAAGTGGGTGAGAGAATGCATGATCAGAGGAGACATGTCACATGTAACAGAAAGCAGACAGAACAAGTCATGAGGATTTTGGTGGGACAGTGCAATGAGTGACAACAACTCATGTCCACACCAACTGGGAGTTAGCACCTTTGCAAGGTAGGTCACCTCTGTTTTGTGATGCTTAACTTGGTTTTGGAGCCCAACTTCATGCTTCAAAGATGAGAAAACTTTAAATTTATTTACTCTTCCTGCCCTATGACTCAAAAGCCTGTATCAGATACCTTCTTGTCAAATGAGACATGAATCAACAGAATGATCACAAAATGTGAACCTAAAACAGATTATCTCAGGCTCCAACATTCAAGAGGACTTTTGAGTTAAAACGTGATTCTCTTTTTGCGGCTATTATAGATATAAATACTAAACAATTGTCATAGTATTCAGTTCTGTAGGTTAATACATTTTGTAGCGTGTATAATATTTAGTTTGCCCAGGTTGCCCAGAGGAGTTGTGGCTGCCCCCTCTCTGGCAGCGTTCAAGGCCAGGTTGGATGGGGCTTTGAGCAACCTGGTCTGGTGGGAGGTGTCCCTGTCCATGGCAGGGGGGTTGGAACTGGGTGATCTTTAAGGTCCCTTCCAACCCAAACCATTCTATGATTCTGTGATTCTATTATACTATTTATTCTATTATTCTATTATACTTATTTAGAATTCAGTTATACTCAGAATGAAGCAGATCACTTAGCAAAACACCAGCTAACACATTTAAGCCCCCTAGACACAAAAATAGCTTCTAAAGTTTTGAAAGGCCAAAGCTAAAAGCAGAAGGATGTCCGTGTACTGAAAAGTAAAATATTCATGTGATAATGTGCTTACAAGAATCAAGGTAGGACTTTAAGTAAACTGCAAAGAAAGGAAAGAAAGGGAACTACTATATGAGAAAATATGGACAAAAAGACAATTTATAACCCTACACTGTTTATCTGAACAAATCAATAGGCTATTCATACAAATAATTGCCTTAAAAACGTAGGCTGATGTTTTCACTTGGAAGTGGACAGTGGTGTGAAATAATGGTAAAATCCCCATTAGTTGTTCTTCATTTATTAAAGCTTCTTCCAACATATTGTCAAATTGCATCTAATGATCTTGCTTGAAAAGGAATAGTTCTGGACAAACAGAGATAACAATATGCGGAATAATAGTGATGCAGAAAATAGAAAAAGACTCAAGTATTTTACAAATATATATGAAGATGAGCTATTTTTAGTATCTGGAAAGAACTGGATGCAGTTGTCTGTGATAAAATAGGGAAGGTAGATCCTGTTTGTACGCCATAAAAGCAAAACAAAAAACACAACAGAAAGGAAAAACACTGCCCAAGAGGTCTCTGATCCTTTTTTTCAATTTAATGAACGCTCACCTAAAATTAATTCAATTTGTTTTTAAACTGCAGGACTGAAAAAGGCAGATCAAATTTCCAACATTCAGAAGAGGATTTTTATAATGTAATATCGCTACAAGATAGCAAAATTGATTTATGTTGTAGTTTACTGGCAATATTGAACACTCACTAAAGTGAAGAATAAAATGCCACTTTCTTTCTCACAGTCCAGAGGCAAACCCTCAGAAGATGTAAACAATCAAAGATTTGCTCAAATAGAAATATAACCATTTATATCAGCATGGGACAACTCCTATAATGTTTTGCAGGTCTAGACAGAGACTAGGTTTATTTTAGGAATTGTCTGAATCATGAATTGATTAAATAAAGGAAAATAAAATTTTCCTGTACGTGATGGAAATAGTGAGAAGAAAAACATGTTCTCTTTACAGATTGCAGAAAAAAGGATCATTTTTAAAAAGGATCATGTTTATTACATTATCTTAGCATTTTCTAGAACATCAACATCTCGCATACAGTACAAGAAAATGTGTGTTTACTTCCTAACAGATGTTACATATTTGAAAGGGGATCAGAAAATATTTTTTAGGTATTAATTTTAATACAGAAAGTGGCAACCATACAAGATAGAAATCATAGTGACTCTTACATATCCTAAAGCTAATCACTACCTCATGCCATAATTTTTTATTCACATTGATGCCTTTCATCAGAAGAATTTGGAAAAGGTTCTGATAACGATTCCATTGGTACACATCTGGAAAAATACACCCACTCATAACAGAATTATTACAGGTTATATCATTCAAATACAACTAGAAGCTGGCTCTATGGTTTTAGAGCTTACCTGCTAATATTTTAGTTGGTTTTGTACTGTATTATAAAGAAAGAGTAGTGGTTTTATTATAATTTAGTAACTTCTTCTTCTAAAAACTCTATGAAAATGACTAATCTTTGATGCAGTTGGATGCAGGCTGCAATAAAGTCCAAGTAAATAACACAATTTTTTTTCTGGCACCAACATGTATGTGCCACCTTCTTTTTCACTTTTCCTCAGGGCTAAAGATTTATCCTTTATTTTTTTTGCCATCCTTATTATTACGCCCCAGTGTTCAAAAGGCAAAACTGTGCTAGGGGTGACAACACCATCTATTAAGCTCATGGCACATGCAGACTGCTACAGACAACCACAGGGCTCCTGCTTTTTCCTGGTACTCCCCTAAGGTTGTCCTACCACAGTGACCTTGGGTTTGCTGCAGGCTTAGGGAGTGCTCTCTCGCTGGACACCCGTGGTGGACAAACTTCTCATTAAGAATAAAGTTCTGCCATCTGTCACAAGCCTCATGTCAACAGCTGAACCAAAATGTCTTGGCTTCCCTGGATCCTGAGTGCTTCCAACAGAAGTCAGACAATGACTAATGACAGCCAGAAAAAAAAAAAGGCAAAATGCCATTGAAAACAGGATAATTTAAAGCCATTCTCACAAAGTGCTAAACAAGAAGCAGAAAAGCGGGTGGGTAGAAGTCATCCTAGCAGCCCCCCTTTGTCTTGCTTGCTTGATGTACATACATGTTTGGGTGACTTGGTAGCACTTATCCAGCACATGTACTATACCACAAACAGTCTGGAAATGACACACAGCTCCCCTGATCATTGTAGCTGGTTTCTATATGAGGCATCTATGCAACTCTTCAGTGCAGATCTCTAAACTTCTATAGCACTCTTTTTTTTTTTAAGGTTGCCAGCTCCTAGTGTCGGTAACCAGATCCCTGATTCAAAGACCTCTGATCAAATTCTGGGAATCTCTTTGACCACTGAAGGCTTTGGATCAGGCTTATCCTTCTGGAAATGACTAAATATCATATAACTTGTGCAACAAGGCTTCAAGATCAAACCTACTATAAATACATGTATAGTGGATGTGGTTGAATGCATATACATATGTGTGTGTACAAATAAAATCACCCACTGATATTAATTCAATACATTTATTTTTAAGTGAGCATAAAGAGATGTGTCAGGAAAATATTACAGAATTAATTTTCTGGTTTTGTGAGATATTATTCTATAGTGTGGAGCAATATCCTATCCAAGTCATACAAGAACTGCTAAAACTGCTGCTGATACAAAATCTGGGCATAAAATAAGATTTTAACTATTCAAGGTTGCATTTCTGAGTACTCTTTTTGTGTGTGTGTGTATACTCTCTGGAATGCATGCCCATTATCATGTCTCCTTTTAGAGCTTCTTCTTCAAAAACATAATGCATAATCAGTTTGATTATGTGGCAAGCTGTTTCATCCTTTTTCTTTTTCCCCAAGCAATTTTCTAGGTCAAGTTTGCATTAGGTCTTCCTTTAAAAAAAAAAATAAATCAGATAGTCTGTGGAATTTCTTTCAGCCAGCAATTACAGTCATTGTTTGGAGAGCTAATTTTGATGATATTTCTAAATACTTAGTTTATTTTTGCTTCACAAAATCAGAAATCCATTTAAGCAGTGGGCATATAAGCCATTCACAGAACACTTAAAATACAGCAAGAAAATACTTCAAGAAAAATGGTCACAGAAATAGTAAAGATTTGTTCAGTTCAAATTCTTTCACCAGCATTATTCAGCCTTCAGTCTTCAGTGAGATGAATTAAAGTGGAAACTGTCTCTGAAAATTTATTCTAAACATATTAAATTAAATCCATTCAAGTGACAATATCTGCTTTATTTATCTTGAGAAATGTACTTGAAAAGGATGCCACAAGCTTACATTATGCCCAAGATACAGTGGAAATCTTAACTTCTATTGAATGTAGGACAAACAATTCCAGAATCAATCAGTGGCAGCTAAAAACTAGTCTGACACTGAATTTTAATGGACCCAGTCAGCATCTTTAGGGATGACACTTGACTTATCCCTTCTGGTAGCGTACTGGTAGGTGCAGGCTCAAGTAAAAGAAATCCCAGCAAACCCAAGAGTTAGAATACCTCACACACCAAAACGTCTTCCGAAGCAGATCCCACAGCTGATGAAAAGGGAGAGGCTGGATTTGTACGCGAGATGTCTAAGTCAATGGAGGTGTTCCTATCTGTTTTACAGGTACCCCCCTGTGAAGCTGGAAAATAATTTAAACTCATCCTTATGGTTCTGGTCGCCACTGTTTATTATTCATTTTCTGAGTGCTCCAGCTCTTGACTCCTCAGGTGAAAACCTGGCCCCACAGAAGCTATCAGGAATGTCCCCATGCTGGAATCTGATTTCCAAAAGGTTGAGGTACCAGCTGGAGGTAATGGGTGGTATGGGTGGTTAGCCCCTCTCCTGAACGTTGTCCTGTGTCTTCTACGTTGGGCACTTCATCACCAAAGAATGATAGTGCTTCTGTTACGAATTCTGGTCCTAGGAGGAAATTGTCATCCAGGAAATGAATATAATAATACCCCTCTGCCTAACAGTGATATTATGAAGAAAGATATAATTTATACATTTTTCTGAGACATTCAGATACTGTGGCAGTAGAAATCACACACACACAAAAAAAGGCAATTAGGAAAATGATAATTCTGTGCTACGAATACTGTATAGCAAATTAGGTCTACAGCCACGATATAACTGATGAGGAGAAATTGAAATACTAAATAGCTGCCTCATTCACCAGGCACTATTCATCCAGGTTGCTATTGGAGGCAAGCAAGCTACACTAAAAATAGAAGGCAGTAATTTGAGTATGTGGTAACTTCATTAATGATTACTTCATAAGGCATGTATACAATGAAGACAAATAAAGATAGGCTAAGTTCAACTACAGGAAGAACAAGGCCCCCAACCTTAGAGTACTTGGCCTTGCTAATTGAACAACTTTTAAATACTCTTCCATAGAATTAAACTGCATATAATTAAACTTTAAACCTAACATATGATTGTTGCTTTTCATAGTATCATGCAGAATGACCCATGTCTAATAATACATATTCCTTTACACCAGCAAGACTCCACCCAATAAAAGAAAGCATAAACCTATGATTTAATCTATCAAAAACTGTGTTTCTTCTCAACAAGCATTCAATTAACAATACATGCAATAGATATCCAGCACCTTGTTTTCCTCATAAGCCCGTAAAAGGCAGAGCA
Organism: Aegotheles bennettii; assembly: GCA_013398125.1. Taxonomy (NCBI): domain Eukaryota; kingdom Metazoa; phylum Chordata; class Aves; order Caprimulgiformes; family Aegothelidae; genus Aegotheles; species Aegotheles bennettii. The sequence goes on from VZRW01010736.1 coordinate 269,065, forward strand.
GGCTAAATACGCTGTATAATCGGTTGGAAACATTCTGCAGAAAGTGAAAACATATTCACAACATTATTATATTTTCATTACATTATTTAGACATAATTAGATAAATATATTAGATACTATTTCTCATTTTTTCACTAGTGTTTTATTTTCTCAGTCTCTACCAGAAGTGTGCAGGCTTAACTGACTTGGGTAGGGAGCACATGAAGATCACTAAGCCACCTCTGTCTGCAAAACCTGACTTGTAGACACGAGTTTACCATCAAAATGTCTATTTTGCTATTGGAATAACAGCAGTTATTTCAATATCAAACTGGTGAATTTATTTAAAGCTAAAGAAACCTTTTGTCAGTATGAATAATACCTCTCTTACGGGAATTTGTTGATGTAACTCCATTGGCAGAACCAAACTGAGACACGTAAAAGATGTGAACAAGGCTATGGAGTGACTTCTGAAGCCTGCTTAGGCACCATCAAAACCTTTTCTGATGTTCAGTGAATTGAGTTGTTCTTGTGCCTCAAAAATTACACCAAAAGGGAAAAAAAGAGGAAGACTATTTTTACATATATTTCTGAAAAGTGAAGATGTAATTTTCTGGGAAGCTGGAGGAAAACAGCAAGGGCAGATTTGAATTCAGTAAGAATGCTAGCCAGGAACGAATGTGTTCCTAAAAGGTGTATTGGTTCTGCTATAATTATCTGATATTCTGAATTTCTCACACACTATGCTTCATATATTTCAGTTTTTAGACATAAGAGAAGATCCTTTAACTTCAGAACACACCAAAAATCTTTCTTGGGTTAGACCAAAGGCCCAGCAGCATCCTGTCTGAATGAGGACTTGGTCAGACCTAATACTTACAGAAAGTGTGCAAGAAACTGGTCTCATTTAGGTTGATCTGTCTGGCTACAGAGCCAGCTTCCCATGCATTTTGGCCATACCACCGTGGTCCCACCACAGTATTCCCCACAGCACTTACAAGTCCATATTCTGTGTTGATTTATCGTATGTCTCTCAATGTTGGGAGGTGGTGAGGTGGGACAGGGTGACAGTGCCAGACCTTTATGGCAGGAGGGAGACAATGTCTGGCAGCACCTGATGCTAGCAGCCCCCTGCAACGTGGTCCCTCAGGCTGCCTGGGAAAGCACTAGCCCTGAGGTGATGGCCACAGGCTGCAAAGACCAGCCTCACAAAATCCTGCAGCAGGAGGCCGCAGTACCATGATGCACACCTCCAAATCTCTCTGACATGAGTGGCACCCAGGGCCCTCCTGTTTACAAGGTATCATCAGCAGCAGGTTATCTATCAGATGAGAAACCTTCTCCTGTCACAGAGGAATCCCCCACCCAGATCCATCTCGGAAAAGCCTACACTTTGCCCACAGTCAGAGCCAGCTTTGTTCCCACAGCAACAAACACAACTCCTACAACATGCCCCAGGTTTTTGGCAGTGCCGGAGCCCTGGCTCCAGCCCTGACAGGGTATGAGGAGAAGGGGGTTGCTGTGCGACCTGGCTGCTGCCCAGCCACCCCCGGCAGCTCCAGACAGCACAACTCAGTTAAAGCATGCTTTGATGACTGGATCCACGCATTTTTGTGCAAGGAGTCATTAGTTCCCTTAGCAGCCAACATTTCTGCCTGTATCTTGTACGGGACCAGGCACAGCTTCCTTGCTCTCATACCCCCTGGAAAAAGCTGTGCCCAGGTGCAGTGTTTTCGTGTCAGGTTACAGCACTGCCAGGAGCCGGCATTCATGAGCAGGCAGGCACGCAGGGAGACACAGGCCAGGCAGGAGGGGTTTAGGGCCCGAGGTGTTCCCTGTGCCACGCAGCCTCCTTCCCCTGGCTGCCTGCTGGCTGCTGCTGCTGCTGCTGGGAAGCCAATGGCTGACACAGTTGATGGCACACCCATATACGTGCTCTAGTCATCCCGCTTCTTCAGGCCAGTGGCCATACAAGTAAAACTAGACTATTACTGCAGCATTTACCTTTCACAGAATCACAGAATCACAGAATTCTAGGGTTGGAAGGGACCTTGAAGGATCATCTAGTCCAACCCCCCTGCCAGAGCAGGGTCTCCTAGAGTCCATCACACAGGAACGCATCCAGGCGGGGTTTGAATGTCTCCAGTGAAGGAGACTCCACAACCTCTCTGGGCAGCCTGTTCCAGTGCTCTGGCACTCGCACAGTGAAAAAGTTTTTCCTGATATTCACATGGAACCTCCTATGCTCCAGTTTGCATCCATTGCCCCTTGTCCTATCATTGGTCAGCACTGTAAAAAGCTTGGCTCCATCGTCCTGACCCTCACCCTTTACATATTTGTAAACATGGATGAGGTCACCTTTCTTGATTTGGTTTTAATTTCTTGGTTTGAGAGGGCAATTTACATATCAATCAATAGTAAAAGGACGTAACAGATGGAATCAGGGGAGGTTTAGTTTGGATACTGGCACCAATTTATTCACTGAGAGGGTTGTTGGGCACGGGCACGGCTGCCCAGGGCAGGGGGGGGTCCCCATCCCCGGAGGTGTTGAGCAGAGGTGCAGATGTGTGCTGAGGGACACGGGCTGGTGGTGTGGGGGCTTGGCTGTGTGCGGGGCTGATGGTTGGAATTAATGATCTTAAAGGTCTTTTCCAACCAAAACGATTCTGTGGTTCTATGAATTCTCCTACGATCTCATCTTTTGTCTTGAAGACCAGCGATACTCAAACACAACCACACCACGCCGCTGGGGCCATGGCTCAGTCTCAGATTCCCGTGGTTCCTGTGACACCCGTCCCAGGACACGGCGGTGAGCTGGGACATTGCGCACAGCCTCGGGAACGGCCCCGTGCTCTCTACTCAGAGACCGGCACTGAGAGCACGGCCCCGGGCACCCGGCTCCGCCCGCTCCGCCCGCCTCTGGGAGCGGCTTCCGGGCACAGAAACACCCGACACCAAGCACCAACCCGAGGAGTTTGCACCGTGGAACCCCCTGGTGTCGGACACAGGCGGTGTCCCGGGCCCGCCCACGGCCGCTGGCGGGGGGTGCTGGCACCGGGCCCCCCCCTTCCTC
>VZRW01010736.1:272353-334895 GCA_013398125.1 Aegotheles bennettii
GCGCTCCGCGGGCACGGCGGGAGGGTGAGCTGCGTGCGCTGGGTCCGCCGGCGGGACGGCGGTGAGTAGCGCCGCCTGGCGCGGGGGTCTCTGCCGGGGCCCCTGGGCACGGCGGGACGGGGCGAGGCGGGGGGGCCGCGGGGTCAGATGGAGGAACCGGGGAGCCGCAGCGCTTCCAGCGCATCCTCTCGCCTTAGGCCAAGCTTCCCAGCGGGGCTTTCAGCAGGTGGCCTCGCTGGAATCCGGCCCGGCGAACGCCCGGATCGGGGCGGGCCGGGAGTTGTGCTGATGAGGAGCTCTGCGATGAGGAGCTGTGAGGTGCACAGGGCTCGTATCCACGGAAAAACAACTTTTCGAGGTGGAAACGCCCAAGACCCTTTTACTTGATAGGAATTCCAGGATTTAAAGCTCCTTAACGAGGAGTTTTCAGGGGCACATATTCTTGCCCACAGGCGTTTATAAGAACTCACTGACAAAGAGAAATGGGGCCGCTGGTTAGACTGTTGGTGTAATGTGCCTGTTGCTTTTTCTGGGGGGGTCAGTGCTGAGTTGAAAACATTTTTATTGAAGAGTGATAGCAACTGGCTGCACTAAAATATTTTCTTCTTAGAATTGATTAAAAGAAATTATTTTCAAGGAAATTATTTTCAATTAAATTTTCACGTGAAGCTTTGCATTCTGTTTGGTTAGATTTCTCTTGCTTTATTTTCCTGTTGTCCAAAAAGACAATAAAAAATAAAATAAAAAATATTAAATTACACTGTTGGATTTGAGAATTGTTTTGGAAAGATAATATTTGTCACATTCATACGCAACTTCAAATATCCCCTTGAGTTTTCTCTTTATGTTCCCTTAGAGAATACCTTTGCTCTTAAGCTGCCCTGCACAGCACAGCTCATAGTTGCTGTACTTTATTTTGATGGAAACTTTGCTTACAGTGATACATGATATTCTGTGAGTAGTAACCAGTGTGACTGCTTATGCTGTTGACTGGTGTTACAAAGTAATTGTTCACAAAACTTATCAAAACATATTTTTTAGCTTCTGAAACAGAGTTAATTTCTGGTGGATCTGATAAACAGCTCATTCTTTGGGAATGGAATGGAAAAGGAACATGGAATAATCAGGTAAGTAAGAGTAAACTCTTTCTAAAGCTCCCCCCGCCCTAGTTGCTCACATAGATGCACTACAAATTATCTGTTTTGTCTCTTATTCATACCTCTTTGTTTTACCTTGACTATTGAACCCAGCGTGTATCTCCTTCAAAATGGTGGTATTTTGTCATGCTATATTTTACTTTAAAAGTTGTTTCTTCTTTTCTGTAGTATAGCTATTTCAAATCAGCTTTCTTTAATAAATTAGCTAACCTGTCATCAGGTGGATTTGTCTAGCGTGTCTGAAAGATGCTGTTTGTCTGTTCTTGAGCCATCAACTTTCTGACCTCTTGTAGCACATTCCTTTGAACTGCCTTAAAGTCTTCAAACCATGAGGTTCACTTTTAGTTGACATTTCCTGTACTCTCTTTCTCATTTTTATATCAATTTCTAGTGATTTCTAATAAATCTGCACAACAGTGTAGTGTTTGTGTATAGGTAGCCTTACCAGGCTATACAAGTTGGAATTTAAAAAAAATAATAAAATAATAAAAATCAGTGCAACAATCGAGTTTTGTCAGAGAAATTGAGAAAAGTAAGGAGACATGCTAGTTTGTTATTCCTACTGTAAAATGTAAGGCAAAAGATGGGGTGTGATGTAAAAAAGCCTTCAGAATGAACTGAAATTTAGATGAAAAAACTCCTTTATTTTCTAACTTTTAAAATATTACTCATTAGGCATTGGTTTGTGAATGGCTGTGTAGGTAACCCATTTCATAGGCATTCTCAGAGTAGATTAGATTTGGCTTTTTAAATGCACAAGAATGCATGCTAGGGGGAGATGCACCTAGTTTGGTGGGGGAATGGTATCAGAAATAAAGAATTTCTAATCCATTATAAATGTTTACATATTTATGTAAAGTAACTTCATTTTCTTTATTAGTCTTTTCCACTAATGTGGGGCACAACCTTAATGACAGTCTTTAAAAAGAATCTGGCTAAATATGCACATTTTAATGACCAGTTCTAGACTAGTGTAAATTCTTAAAAACAGGCAAAGTTTTATATCGGACCAATCAAAAATTCTTACTGGGGCCTACCAGGCTATATTTTGGAAAGAGATGATGTCAAGTGCATTTATGACAAAACTCAGATAAGTGCTGGATGACTTTTGGTCACAGAACTAAAAGCTCCTTCTTTTGCTTTTCGTGTTTATGAGGAACATATTCCTAATGAAATCACCTGTATTGATTTATTAAGAAAGTAGATAATTAAGTCTAAATTTAGAGTTTTTGTTTTTCATGTCAGTATTTTGAAGGATTAAAAAACTGTTTTCGTTTGCAAGAACACTCTAGCCATTGGTGCAAGAGCTCCTGTAGTTGCTGCTTATTCTGTTGTGTTCTCTGCTTCATCTCCTTCACTAAGAGTCTCCAAACTCCTGCAAGATGTTCCTTAGGGTGAGGGGCAAGAGAAGGAGAAAAAAGGAAACTGCTCTTCTGAACTTCTATACTATTTCCAGCTTTCCACAAGGAATGGTGAGGTTTGTACAGTGTACACAGGAACATTTAATTCTGTTCAGTTTTGAACAAAATCTTCTCAAGTTAATACTTGTCACTGCTCTACCCCTTCTCTGAGTTTTCCTGCAATGTGCTGTAGCTTAAGCGTAGCTTGGCAGATGCTTCGCCATTGTAGGCATACAACTTGTTTTCAGGATTAAATGATTTTATTCCTTAAAATGGCTTTAAAAATTCTCTCAGATAAGTTACTGGAATATAATTTTGTTTATTTGTATGACTTTGCAAAACTTCCTGATGTGTTCAGCTTGTGAAAAGCGTTCCTCTCAAAGGCCATACTGAAGCTGTTTGTGCTGTGGATGCTGTGTACCAGTCAGACGAACCTGATTTAAGTATGTTAATAGCTTCTGCAGCTTCTGACTCTACTGTGAGAATCTGGTCTCGTCATGACTCAGAAGGTAACTTTTTTTAACATTAGGGACAACATACTGGCTTAATGATGAATGTTTATCTGTTGAAGTACTTGACTAAATGCTAACATCTTTTAATGCAAGTACATTGATTTCCCTTCAAACTGGTACATCAAACTACTGTGTTGCTCTTTGAAAGCTGAGAGTTATACTTTTAACAGCTTTAGGTCAGATTTGTTTTGCAGAATGATTGATCTTTGGTTTTCATCAGTGATGTGTCAGCTGAATTTACTTGTTTCTTTTTAATATGTACTCAGAATCTGGTAATCTGAACCATCATTTTGCCCTATAACACAGGGGCAAACTAGTTGCATGTATGTGTGAAGTAAAATTACTTAGCAAAATGATCAATACTGGCATTAGAAAGGTGAGGTTAAACTGGTCACTTGTTTGTTACTAATGACTTGAGTCCAATGAAGTGTGGGGTAACAGGATACTGGCCTTTTGGTGAACTAGGCCCTTTCACGGGCACATGGGAGAACAGCTCCTTGAAAGACATGAGAAATGAATAGGGCAGGTAATCTAGATTTAATGTGTTATTTGCTACTTGAGTTGTACCGACTGCATCTCAAGCTGTTTTTCTTCCTCATCTGGTGTACTTGAGGGTTTTCCTATTGCTTTGCCTACATGAATAGGTGAGAGTTGCAAATCTTCAGTCCCGTGTTTGGGAACATGAGAAATACCTTCCAAAAGAGCACTGTGATGTTCTGTCCTTCCCTTTTTGTTTTGCTGCTGTAGGTTCCAGTGGTGAAAGGACCAATTCTGTTTCTGTTGAGATGCTTTTCTGCTTTCTTGTTTGTTACTCTGATTTTGATAGCTTACCAGTTTAACCACTTCTACGGTCTCAGGGGTGTTTGCAGGTTTTTGCTCATCTCTCTATCTGCTCTTGCAGCAAAGGGATTCAGTTTTAGCTTCCTGTGTAGTGAATGCTCTTGCCACAGGATATAATTTGCAATATTTATCACTTCTGATGTGCTACAGCAGTGAAGCTGTACAATTTTAATACTCAGTGGAGAACAGTGACTTATCTTCTAATTTGGCTAACTCTATGGCTTCACAGAAGATAATGTTATTATTTATGCTTCTGAAAAAAGTAGTTTTTCAGCTCCTTCAAATAAAATTGAATGGGAAACTTTAACTACGTTAGTGTAGTAGGAAATGATTGCGTAACTGTAACACTTGTGATAAATGAGATCAATGCTGTCCATTCTTGTTTTCCAGTTAAATGCATTGAAATTCTGCAGTTTGGAAATGGATTTGTTATGGATGTCTGCTTATCCTTCTTGCCTGGCAGCAATAGTAAGTACAGCTGCACATCTTGAATATCAATGCAGGAAACATAAAAATCTAAGAAATCCCCCAAACAGATTTTCATTTGACCAACTCCAGACCCTTTTGTCTTATTTTTGTTTTCTATGGGATCAACCTAAGCTGCTGCTTGTATCTAAAGATTTTCACTGAACTCTTCTTAGCAATTAGAAAAATACTGGCTGATTACAGGGTCTTCAAAATGATGCTAGAATAGAGTTCCTCAGTTTAACTCTTGAGACAGAGAGCTTAAAAAGGGGCTAACAAGGCTGTAAGTGAATGGTATAGGATAATGCTCTTAGTTTCACCCACTCCTCGTGGTGATGCTGCTGTGTATGTTTGCTTTTTTTTGGATTGAAGGGCAAAATCCAGAAAAAGAATCTGCAGACCTTCATCAAAAATTGCAGATTAACGAGCAGTGTTTATCACCTATTCAGTCTGAAATCTGAAAAAAATGAGATGCTGAATAAGTTTAACCTAACTGTTCGGTATGGTTTGTGTAGTTTTTTATGAACATAAATGTTCAGATTTTGTAGCCTGCCACAGACACATTCTTCTGTTGCAATCCTGTGAAAGTTTGGTGGGGTTTTTTTTAAACTAAATATATGCTCGAGCCGGATACAGATGCTGAATTTAGGTGTGTGTTTAAGTATCATTAGAGCCTTTCACCTGGATGGAGGAGTGCCAGGCTTCCAAGAGAAAAATTACCAAAGTTTCTAAATTTATCTAGAGTTTTCAGCTACTGGATGCCTGTGTTTCACACTAAGGTGTTTTTTGATTGTATGCACTTACACAGAAGCTTATTTTATTCTTTGTCGTGTTATAATTCTGGGAGATGTGAAAGCTCTATCAAGATGTGTTGTTCTATTTGAAACCGCTCATGTCCATTTCCAGAATGTGTCTGATAGCAAAAGCAGCATCTGCATCACTGGAGAACTTTAAGCCTCCTTCTCTCTAGTTTTCCTGTAAATGTAGTAACAGGTGGTTGTTGAGATGAGCTTAAAAGGCTTGAGGGTAAATTAAAATCATTATCTCCAGTGTGAACTTTTGTTAGAAGTGAAATGTCTGTGGTGCCAGTTTAATGAGCCTAAAATTCACATTGCAAAGCAGTAGATTATTTCTTCATTTATGATACTGTACATGTAAGAAATTCTCACTGTAACACTCTGGAGTAATGCATCTGTTTAATGTTGAAATCACGTATATAAGAGAAGTGACCGTTTTTGAAAAAACAAGAAAATTATCATATTCTTAAAACTAAATGCTTCTGAAACCAAAATAGCGTTCAGTGCTTGAAGCTTCTTTAAATGGTAGAATAGCAAACATTTTGTTTTGCTGTAAAAATCTCCCAGAGTCCCCAAAACTCAGTGTTGCTTAAAGTTGCATTTAGAGCAGAGCAATCCTTTATTGTGGCCTTTTCCCATCCCAGTTCAGGTTAGTTACCCAAAACAGCACAGTGCTCATAACCTGAAAAAGAGCACTTTACTTTTCTGAAGAACTGAAATAATTTTCAAATGAGAAATTATTTGCATGGGTTTTGTATGGAAGTTTTAAAAAATTCCTATACTTTTTTTTAATGCCAGATCTAATATGAATGTTCCAGCATAAAGGTATGGTTAGTAATGTTTCCTCTAAAAATCTAAAAGGATGCTTTTAATATAGCAGTAGCCATGTTCTGTGTTTTCTCCCTAAACCTGACATATTAGTCCGCACAACTGAAATGTTTTTGTTCAGAGGGGAGTGCTAATTCTGAAATCTAAATAAAGTAGCTTAAAATCTATTATTAAAAATCTCACTGATGATCATTTTGTCAGAAATATTAGTCTGTAATGGCAACTTGTAATTTTAATGAACTTCAGGGAAAAATGATCTACAGTAATTTTAGGAGTTGCCCTGAAGTCTTTACGAAGGCTATGTTGGCACCTCTATTAAGATTTAAAGAAGCTTTTTTCTTGAGATGGTTCTCTGCGGTTCTTAAGTCAGGAATAAAATGCAGAATTACTTTTCTGAAAGTCATAAACTAGTCTCCTGAACTAGAAGCGTTTACAGTAACCTCTAATTTCACCAAGCAAAGAAACTTAAAGCTTGCGTTGAAAATTGCTTCATCCGTAATGGATTCTTTAACTTTCAAGAGACACTGAAGTTCATGATGCTTGGTATTTTAACTGATTGTCCTTAAAAATAAATTATTTAAAAAAAAAAAGTTAATAATTTTTGTGAAGAAGTCAAATGGGGAAAGCCAGTAGACTGCTCATGGAAACCTGAACAATCATTTGCAGCTTAAGCACCTTACCGGCAGCCTGTTAGTTAAGGATTTTCTTAAGTTGTTTTCTGGGTCTTGAAGAAAAGCTTTGTACTGTTTTGGTTGGTTGGTTGCTTTTTGCCTTTCGGTGTCTGCAGAAACTCTGCTTCGAAATGCTGGGAGTCGGATTTACTGTTTTCCATATCTTACACAGCTCTTTTGTCCTGTACCGTGGTTCTGGATAATTGTGGTGTGGTAGCTTGGCCTCTGTCTCCTCAGAACTGAATTGCGAAAGATGAAAAAAGGGCGAGCAAACTTGAAAAGGCTTTGCCAGTCACACTGTACCCATAGCAATTGGACCACAGTTGCCAACTAATTTTTTTTTCTTTTGTTAGTCAAACTTTTATTTCATTGAATAAGTATGTAGTTAGTGTTACAGTGAACTGTTGATATCAATAAAATAAACAGAATTAATTAAAAATCTGTAATACTTGAACTTCCCACAGAGATGAGAGTTTGAAGGAAACTACTCTTTAGTATCTTAAGTATTTGTAGATATTAGTTATATAACATGTGAGTTTTGTGTTCTTGAAATACTAGTTTATTTCAAACAGTATTAGGTGTTTAATTTAGAAAACACAAAGTCGTATGCTTGCCTGTCTGTGATAATATATTTATTGATACTATATTGTTTTTTGTTATTTCTATAATTTTCCATATCTTAAAATACTAGATTTTGTAACTTGAGTAATGAAGGTGTTTTTTTCTTCCTTTCCAGTGCCAATATTGGCTTGTGGTGGTGATGACTGCAAAATACATTTATTTATACAGCAGAATGGCCAGGTAATTAGTTTTTGTCTCCTGCTCAGAACATTAATCAGTTCTTCTGCTTCTTTTCTTTCCATATGTGCTACTGATTATTTTTTTAAATTCTTAAGTAACTACTATCTGTGTCTAGGTGGCCATCACATACAACCACCTCTGTTCGAATAATTCATCCAGTTTTGTAGGTAATGATGAAGTGTACATATGGAACGTTGAAGTTGGATTCAGTGCATAAGAGTGTTAGTTTTTCTTAATTTTCCCTGTGTGAAGATAGCCTGTGTTTCTGTTCTTACTGACATTGGGTAGCTGCAACTCTCCTTCTTTACTAAGAATCCATGTATTGAATGGTTCATATGGTTCTTTATCACTCCCTTAAAATAAACACTCAAACCACAAGCACTGCCCCAAAATGCTTCAATGAACCTACCATTCAGAAACCCCCACAGAAACGAGCATACATAAGAACCACTTTTTGGATTTGTTCAGACATAGTCCCCTTAGAAATCGAAGAACAGATACTCCTTTTTGCTTTTTGATAGAGATAAAAGCTACTGCTGCAACATGCAATAATAAGATCTCTTTTTTTTCTTTTGTTGTCCATAAAATAAATATTTCATCCTTTATCTGCTATGTTCACTGATTTTTTTGACCATGAAGCAGGAAAGGGGTTGCTTTCTTAGCTTTTTGGGGGTTTGTTTTTTCTATGTAACTCATGAGTTAAATCAGTTCAGTGACATTCTCTGGGAATTAGCAATGGCAGAATGCCACTCGTGATTCTTAGTGTGCTAAAGAAATACTTCTGTGTCAGGCGCTGTGCAGCTGACTTTCCTCATTCAAAATCTGCAACTTGTTTTCTTGTATGGTTCAGATTAACAAATAATATGCGCTTTGACTGCCAAAAGTGTTCCGTAACTTACTTTGCCAGTTGTTGACCAAGCTTTTGAGTGTAACAGCAGTCTTAGCCATTCTTAAATGCAGTCAGTCTGTGGAGGATAAAGCAAGGTAATTGGCATAAACAAGCTCCATTTTCAGCTTCATGAGCAAGTTTATTCTGCTCTCTCTTTTTGGAGACAGGAAACTTTATTCACACAAGGGATGAGGCATTTTCTCTTATTTTACATGTGTTATTTTTCACACATTTTCCTTCAATTTTAGGAAGTATTTTCACCAGCTGTCCTGGCAGAGTTGGGGTTCAGCATCTGTTTTCTAAAAGAGGTAGAACTTCTGGTTGATGTCTGTCTTAACTTTCCAGAACATCTCTTCTATCTAAGTGCACTGCGCAGACCTCAAAGAGAAGAGCGCAAATTTACTGTGGAGTAAAAGTGCCTGTGTAGTGCATTACAGCTGTTGACAGAATGAAAACATCCTTGTGAGCCTTCTGACATAAATTCCTTCCTAGCTGCTAAACGAAGATTCTCTTTATTCAGGTTTTCCCAGATCTTCTGACACCTTTTTATGGCTTCTGTAGTTCTACTTTCAGAGGTATTTGAAGGAAATGTTAGTGTTGTCCTGTCATTTTTCACAAGAACTCAGGGTAGAAGAGTGATTAGAATCTAAACTTCTGCATCCTTCCCTCACTGGTAAGGGCCTGTAGCTCTGTTCCATTAATCTTGACTATTGGGAGCCTTTTCCCTTAGTTAACATCCTAAAAAAAAAGATTGCATGAACCCCAAGGTAGAATGTAAGTTCATAATGGGACATTCTAATAAACTTGGAGGGCAACCGTTACACTTTGAGGAGTATGAGGCAGTTAGCTGGTAAAGGCTGCCTTTTGGTAAACTCATGAATTTGACAGTTGAAATATATTTATTCATAAAAACTGTTTAGTTTTTGAAATTGAGTGGGCAGGCTTCAAATCCTTTAAGACTGTCTACTCAGGGACTCTTTATTGTGTTAAGTGGTAGAGAGAAAATGATCTCTTTGCTTTTCAGGGCTCTTGAAAGAGGTTATTGACTTATAAAAGTACCCAGGGAAAAAAATCTTTCAGAAACAATTATATGTCTTCCCGCTTGAGCTATTAGAGGCCTCTGGAGGGGAAGTAAGTAAACCAGATCAAAATAGACCTTTAAAACAAAACATCTCAGTGTTGAGCTTGATTTCTGTGAGATTTTGCTGTGCGTGTTTGAATATGTTTTCCACAAATAGTTTGGCCTAATTGAAAAGTGGCATAAGAGACTCAAAGATAATTTGTGCTCTAATTCTACAAGACTAACAGCTAGATAGAGGAAGGATATTGCATGTAGTGCCCAGTGAAGAAAAACTGAAAAGATTTGGACCTCTGTTACCTTACGCGGCAGTTGTCAAATTTGCCAGACAATCCTATCAGCCTGGTCCTGAAGGACATGTACCCAAAGTTTGGGCAGAGTTAGTGCCATGTCCACAGACAACCAGGCTTCATGAGTTCTGCTACCTACAGAATAGCTTTATTCTTTGCTTAAAAGAGAAGAGACCAGATTGCTGCTATGTAAAATTGTTCAGAGATTAGTTGAGGCATGGGAAAGTCTGTTAAGCTGGTGACTCTGACCATGAGTTTTTGTTGGATTCAGCTGTTGGTGCTGTAAATTCCAATAATAATCCAAAAATAATCTTATGTCTCTAGTAAGGACCAAGGAGAAAACTGAAATAGAGGAGGAGAAAGCTGGACTATAGAAACAATATGTAAAAATGACAGCTCAAAATACTTGCAAGTATAACCTAGACAATAACAGAAACTTTGACTAAAACATTTAAAAATAATGTACATCTGCAAGAAGCTTTAAATTGATGCAGTTTTAGAACAGAATACACCTGAAGAAACAGAATGTGTGATACTAGGGGATACAAACTTCAAAGAGAACAGCAAAAATGATACAAAAACCCCAAGGAGAGGGCATAACAGCAACACTACTCGTTCCTCAGTTTCAGTGGACAATTTTTATTATTTTGGGAAACAATATCTTGAAAATTGTGAGTGCTTTTTCTATAGCACAAAAGAACTGCATGCTTGACTTAAGGCTAAGTACTGTCTAGAAGCCTATTTGGGAAGTGAATTAGAAACCTGAGGTGGTGTTAATAACCTCAAAGCAATTAGTTTTACTCTCTTTAAAGACAAAACCAATGTCTACTTTTCTTAATGGTTCCCTTTGATGTGAGAAGATGAGTGATTTAAAAAAAAAACCCCACCCAACACCTTGAGATTCAAATTTATTATATATATGTTTGGATTAATGTTAAAGTCAAGTTTCAGGAGATATGCACACTACTCAACATAAAAGGGACCCTAAAAGACAAGAATGTTAGCCACAGTTCAGCCTGAATCAATTTTTCATTTGGGAATAATTTTACCAGCTAACCTTGGTGAATGTAAAATACAGAGCATAATGTCAAAGATCATATAAATGAATGAATAAATAGGTGTTTTATCTTTTATCTGAAATTTGAATTGCTAAAAAGGATTTTTTTGATGTATTGCCAGAAACACATAGCCTTCTGAAGAACCTTTAGGTCACTGTTTGATCTTGCTTCCTGGGCCGTTCCTGCCTTTATTTACGCATAACCAATTGGGTGGTTAACATAAACATTTGTCTGGAATGCCACATCCAGAAGTGCCAGTGAGTGCAGAAGTGACAAACCAGAGACTTAGGTGGCTGTGAGACACATTCTTCTGGTTTGGAAGTTTCTGTTAAGCTGTTCTGGTCATGTGTCTCATATACAGATCGTTCTGTAACATTAAGAATGCAAATGTAGAACGAGGAGAAGCTGAGTTATGTTTTTTGATGAGAAGGTGATTTTGGGGAATACCCAGGAGAGTATGGATCAAAGAGAAAAGGCACTGATTTCTGAATATGTTTAGTTAGGTGTAAAATTGTTTGGATGAATTACCATTGCTGACTATCTTCTCTGAAGCTGAAGACAGATTTTGAGAGAACCTTTCTTATTGCGTTGCTCTTTTTTATTTAAATTATTTTATTTTTTAATATGGGTAGGAAAAGAGAACTCGGTTGCAATCTTGTGCTGAGAGCAAAGACTCATTCAGTCTTAACTCTTAGGAGGACTAGGTAAGGGATTTGGCAGAATAGAATGCAAGAAATAATGTGATAGTTATTAATTTGTACCAAACTATGCTAGCATTTTAACTGTAAAGGTTATTTCAGATATTTTCAGTCAACTTAGAATCAAAAAATGTCAGGGAAGTAGGGCTTTTTCTGGGCAAAGAAAAATAGAAATGGTTTAAATGCTAATTAAGCAATAAAGATTTCTACATTACTTGAATCAAAGCAAAATGGTTATATATATTATGAATGAAAATATACTACTAATGAAAGTTCTTCCTAGGAAATCTGGACTGTATTTGCATTCCTGTGTTCTTGAGCCTGTGTTCATGCAGAGGTTTCCTGCAGCAGATACATCTCTTGATGTATGTCTTCCTTAGAAACTTAGTCAATAAACTTAAACACAGGGAATATATCTGGCTCCATAAATCATTCTAAGTAACAGTATTATATTACAAATTAGTTATTGAAATAAGTTCAAAACATCTACCCTTGGTTTTGCACTTGATTTTACCTGTATTCATTTTCCACATAGTCTGTGGTTACACCTACTTCACACGTACAATTCAAATTATTTACCATGTCATACCTGCATTACATTCTTCATTATGTACCACTATAAGCCTGATAAACTTAAAAAATTTCCATCTGTATCATAGAGAGACTGTAGCCTTATGAATGTGACCATCTTAGATTCTTTTTCTTTCCTGCTCATGTATGGGAAATGCCATGATGGACACATGTTTACCCAATGGTGTAAAAACCAAAAAGGCCTATTTAGAATCTATCAGGAAATTACAATCCTTAATAGCAACTTATTTTTCCAATTTCAGATAATAGAAACCGTAACCATAAAAGACTCGAAAATCCAGAGCTTACTGCTCATATGTGTGTGGTAATCAAGTACATTTCTATGATATAATGGGAGTTTTTCTTCAGTTTCAGAAAACATTGATACTCCCTGGTCATGAAGATTGGATAAGAGGCATTGAATGGGCAATCTGTGGTCAGTATGAAAGATGAATAAGGTGGAATACTGGTTTAATGACAGTACTATTGTTTTACCCCTCCAACACATGGTCTTGATGCACTGTGTGACACCTAAGTTTGTGTTGTGATTTTTTTTTTTTCCTGAAATGGTGGTACAAATATTAAAAATCAAGATAGTACTTTGTGTCCTGCTAAAACGTAAGAATTGTTGAACCTATACTACAGTTATATTTTAATTATCAAAATTATAGCTACAGTAAGGTTGATACAGAAGATTCATATCTTGTGTTTGCATCCCTTCTTTTGTCTTACTTGCTTTCAAGTATGTTTGCTTGACTGTTAGCTAAACACAAACAAGTAAGAGTTTTAGCAACTTTGCAATAGGCACATGTTTGTATGTGAGTGAGGAAGGGTAGGCTGCTTTTTTCAAAGGAGGCAAAGTAAGGGCAAATAGTACTTTTTCTCTCCTCTCCATCTATTCAGATGTTAACTAAGCAAATAGATCTTGCAATGGCAAAAGTGAAACAGAAGGAATTAGAGGACGCTACAATCCTGAAGAAAGAAAAGGAGGAATGGAGTTGTTGAAGAGTATTGAGGCTGTCAGAATTTCAAGAGTGATGGCCATAGGTAGTAAGGAAGTGTATATATACAACATGTACAGTATTTTCTATGTCTTCTGAGCAGAAAAACGTACATAGTGTGTTCTAAACCAGTGGAGAGTTTGAAATGGGAGTGTAAGCTGGTGTTGAAATAAAACAATTTATGGTACTGTGTACAGTAGGAAAAAATAGGATAATGTGGTAATACATGTTTGGAAAGATGGTAGGTTAGTCAGGTCAGTGGATGCTCTAATTGTCCTTTTCATTTTTTAAATTTTATTTTTTGTTTGAAAACAAATAGGTGAAGACCTTTTCTTAGCAAGTTGCGCTCAGGATTGTTTGATAAGAATTTGGAAAGTGTGTACAAAATCAAAGCAACTTCCAGAAACTGAAGATGATTCCATAAGACTGAAAGAGAATGTTTTTACTGTCAAAGGTAGGCAACAGCTATAAAATTCTCTTTCATGACTTCTCACTTGTGTATCTGTTTGTGGTTTCAGGGTGACTAACAAGGTGTTTACCATCTAATTTGTTTTGTTTCTTGTATTAAAAGAATCTGAAACTAGTTTGACTGCATTATTTTTATTCAGCTTTTAGAAAAAGTGGTGTTACTGTTTTAAAGTTGTGGCTATGTAAAGTTAATGATGTGTTACAAAAAAATAAAGCAGTGAGAGAGCTTAATATTAATGCGCATTGTTACATGTACTCCAAATGCAGCACTTACATCTATTTATCTGTGGTAGGTAAGCTGTTGTGCAGTTCCCCTCCAGTTTAATAACATATCTTTTAATTTTATTTCTAATTCAATGCATTAAGAGGTACTACTATTACTTAAACCTTAGTTTATAGTCTAAGTACTGGAGATAACAGGTGGGTATGTGCAGGCTTACTTGGTTATTTAACATACTGTTTGAACACTGTAACATCAAATGAGCAATGCTGACATTGTGGGGTAAATTATCAGGCAACTTGGACTGAAGTTTGTATGATGCTATGTGTAAACAGTGCTCATGCTGCTTTCTGCGAGTGCTGATTGATTTTTTTGAAGTGCCTTAATACTATATTTACAGTCATTTGGAGATGTAAATATGCTTAAGTTAAGAGTATGGGTAGAGCAATTGTCAGAATTTATTTCAAAAACTGCTTGAGAGTTCTTCAGGAATTCTGAAGCAATAGGCTGACCTCTTGATGTCAATGTGGTACTCAGGGCTTGAGAGTTCTTCAGGAATTCTGAAGCGATAGGCTGACCACTTGATGTCAATCTGGTACTAGGGGCTTGCAGCAAAGTAGGGTTTGAAGGAGCTGTTCGATGTCAGTAGGCTATTGAGATATTGGTAGGTGATGAAAGTAGTTAATTTTTTTCACTGAAGTATCAGAAATGAGCTGATCTTTCTTGGCTTTTAGAAAGAAATGTGCTTTTCTCTGATTTGTGGTAGATACTGATACAACATATGCAGTTACTTTGGAGTCCGTGTTGGCTGGTCATGAAAACTGGGTGTACGCAGTTCACTGGCAACCTTCGTTTTCCAAAGGTAAAAAGATAATAGATGCTTAACAGTTATCTTAAGTGTTGTACAGAGAGTACAGTCACATGCCTTTGTATTGTGTTTGCATGTTCACTTGTCAAAGTGGGCTATGAAAATGTTTAAATTCTGCAAATGGTGTCTTATAAATAAAAGGATGTTTTGGCTGAATGTGCCATGATAGGCACATCTTATGGCACAGGCTCTGTCTGTCACTGTGTATTGTACAATGCTCTCTTACTTGTCTTTTGTTTAATGAATGAAGTAAAATAGCTGAACTGTACTGGCTTTATTGTAAATGATTTGCTGTTTGTGGAATAAAAATTAGTTTAATTAATCAATACGCATTAATAGCTCTAATATTTTACCTTGATACATGTATTTGAAATGTCTGTTCTTTGGAAGTTCTGCAATAAATCAAGAGCACTCCTTTATTTCTCTTGGACTAGAAAAGAACAAATAGCAACATTCAGAAGATTAATCTTCAGTCATCCGTGCATTAATAAAACATGCCAGGGATTCCTTGAGTATCAGTTTTCTCTAGCTAGCATGTAGCTTTAAGGCATTAATACCGACTCTAATTGAAAAAAAAAGTTATTTACAGTTTAATTTTGCATCTTGACCTAGTCTCTTTCTTTTTAAACCCTTAAATTCTGACAGCCTTGTTTGTGGTGCTGATTTGCTGGTGCATGTCAGCCTGGATTGTAAGGGAAGGAGATTCTTGACTTGACATGCTTGTACCATCAGAATGCCCTTGTGTATTTGTATTGGCAAAGGTGCATTTTTTTCTGAGATGTTTTAGAGTTACTGGTGGCAGGTGACTTCACCACTACAAAACACAGCTTTTTTCCAGTGTATATACAACATTTGAACAGTAAAGTGTAATTAGAATGTCAAAACACCTGTAGTGAAAGACATAGGACTTCTTTTAGAAATTATTTACTTAGTTATCTGTTCTTTCACTTTTTGTTTTTTCAACACCAGTAAAAGGTTCTGCCTGTTAAAGCAAGGTTTAGGCAAAATATGGTCATGTAAACCTTGCACTGCAATCTGGAAAACTGTCCTGTTAGACCGTGAAGTTTTCCAGGTGACTTACATCATGCCTCTGCATATGTGCAGCTGCTTGCATTCTGTAGGCTGCCCAACCTTGGGTTCCCCAAAACAGATTTTCCTCTTCAGCAGAGGCAGACTGATCTGGGAGAGACATTCTCAATGCAGAATGTAGAAGATTTGGTGTGACGTAAGAGATGCCTCAAGAGATGTCTGCCAATCTCTGTTCTCAAGAAAGGTTTCCCAACCAGATGATGAACCAGTTCCCTATTCCCTCTTCTGGCTATGCTGAGCGGTTGTTTGGAGTGTTTCACTGCGTTTTGGGGAGCAGTCCTTACTGCTGTGGGTATTATAAAATGCTAGAGTCTATTGAAGTCAGTAGTGAATCGCAACACTGAGTTTGGAAAAAATACAGTGACTACTGGCATTGAGTTTATTTTGTTTTAAACTCAAAATCTCTCTGTAAATACCGATTTGAGGAATAGAACTGAGAACTGTTATGCAGTCCCTCTGTGAAGCTCTGTCTTTTCCTCAAAATTACATTTATTTCAATGTCGGTTTGGAGTGTATAAATAGTAGAATATGGTTGTTCTCATGTATGTCTTTTACATTTTTTCCGAGAGATTATGGCTGAAAAATACACTACCTCCTAACGAACACTTAGTAAGAACGTAGAACCTGTTAAGTCTGGTATTTAAGTACTGCACTGCACGTCTCTGAGGCTGAACAATTTTCTTAGTGTGTTTGGATTTCAGTATGACCAAATTCTTTTAGAAAGTATTCTCATAGGTTATAGAGTAATCATTTTCCTTGTACTGTAGGTGGCAGCATGCAACAACCAATGAGGATATTGTCTGCATCAATGGACAAAACTGTGATCATCTGGGAACCTGATAAGGAATCTGGAGTCTGGCTAGAACAGGCAAGTGTCAGTCTTTCTCACAACATGGGCTGTATTCAAGTTGTGTTTCCAGCATTGTCTGTGTACTGGAGGGAACACAAACTATAAAATGCTGGGAGAGAAAGGCAGAAGCATTTTCTTGCAGAAATGCTCATTGTGATGCTATGTTGCAAGTAAAATTGTATTTTTCAAAAATGATGTGATGCAGTAAGACCTTGATTGCTTGTTTGCTTTCCAATTACCATATTGAGGAGTTTCTAAGGGGAGTTTGTGCTCACCTGGCGTTCATAATATAGCAAGCTAGGTGCTGCATAGTGACACATACTGCGTACTCCTTCTAAAAAGAGTACAAGAGGAAGAAACCATCCTGAATTACTTGTATTTAATCCATGTGGGAATGTGCACCCAAGCAGTTACTACAGAGCAGCTGACATGCAATTCACAAGCCTAGTTTTACTCACAGTAACTTGTTCATGGGCTGTGTCATTAGGTTTTTCTTCCATATGAGCTGGGTACTGATGTTTCACTACAGTGTTTTGAACACTGTTCTGATGGGGATCATCCTAAAGAAACAAGCAGTACAACTAGATTTATCTAGTGCTTTGGTAGATGTCTTTGTTTTCAGTTGACCTGCTTTTCCAAATTGCAGTAGTTCAGCTGAAGTTGTTTGTGATGGGTTATGCCAACCATTGTTTATGGTCTTTCATGTCACAAAGAAAGTTCTAATCCTCTCTTGGAAGAAAAGAAGATAATTACAGTAGGTGGATTTAATTTCTCCCCTGTTCCATTGAAAAGTTATTGTGCCTTTCTACTTGAACTAGAAATTAATTCATATTAGGGTGGTCACGCATTTGTTGTCCCTAGTTGTAACGCTCAGTTGTGTCTAAATTTATAAGCTTCTAAAAATGGATTGTGCAGTAAAGCTTGTTGCAAGTTGTTACTTTTCTTTGTGCATTTCATTTGTGTTGGTTAGACCTCAAATGTGAAGTTTGCAGTTTGGATCAGACATTTTAACTGCAACAATCCTTTTTTGCACTGAGGGAGGGAAGCATAAGCTGGAAGCCCACAAGGAGGAAGGGTGCAAGGGAGCATTCCATATTCTCTCTCTTCCCTTTTGGTATGATGAACAAGAAATCTTCACAAAACATTCCCCCGCTCAGAGATGAGACTAAAATTCTGCCTCTAGTATGGCATGCACCAGTACAGGCTGGGGGCTGACCTGCTGGAGAGCAGTGTAGGAGAAAGGGACCTGGGGGTCCTGGTGGACAGGAGGATGACCATGAGCCAGCAATGTGCCCTTGTGGCCAAGAAGGCCAATGGCATCCTGGGGTGTATTAGAAAGGGGGTGGTTAGTAGGTCAAGAGAGGTTCTCCTCCCCCTCTATTCTGCCTTGGTGAGGCCACATCTGGAGTATTGTGTCCAGTTCTGGGCCCCACAGTTCAAGAAGGACAGGGAACTGCTTGAAAGAGTCCAGCGTAGAGCCACTAAGATGATGAAGGGAGTGGAACATCTCCCTTATGAGGAAAGGCTGAGGGAGCTGGGTCTCTTTAGCTTGGAGAAAAGGAGACTGAGGGGTGACCTCACCCATGGTTACATAAAGGGTGAGTGTCAGGACGATGGAGCCAAGCTTTTTTCAGTGATGACCAGTGATAGGACAAGGGGCAATGGATGCAAACTGGAGCATAGGAGGTTCCATGTGAATATCAGGAGAAACTTTTTCACTGTGAGAGTGCCAGAGCACTGGAAGAGGCTGCCCAGAGAGGTTGTGGAGTCTCCTTGGCTGGAGACATTCAAAACCCGCCTGGATGCGTTCCTGTGTGATGTACTCTAGGTGACCCTGCTCTGGCAGGGGGGTTGGACTGGATGATCCTTCGAGGTCCCTTCCAACCCCTAGGATTCTGTGATTCTGTATCAAAGTCACGTCCATATGAGCAGTATTTTTTGGAATGAGTGCTGATAAAATGGATGTACTGGTTCCTGCTGCCATTTAGAATGAGGTTTAGATTCATTTCACTGTGATCTTAAAGGCAGCTGTATAATAATGGGGGAATTGTTAAGAGTTCAGCTTAAAAGGAATTGTATTCTTATGTCTTGAATAACACTTGAAAGTGTAACTTTAATAATAGTTTAATGTAATTAAAAACTTGAACACTAGAGCAACTCTTAAGACGTGTGTGTATGCATACATAAACTCAAGTCACAGTAGAGGCACAAACCAGAAGCCAAAATATGCCACAGAAGGAATGTGGAGCAAGTTACAGGGATTCATGGAGAATGAGAGAAGTGGAAATATAGTAGTGAATCTTCGAAATTAAGAGGAGAAAAAAAAGTAATGGGGAACATTGTTCCTTTGGACCTTTTTTCCATTTTGTGCAACAGAGCAATGGGAAAGCAACAGATGACAAGAAACAGTTGCATCCAACAGACTGGACTTAAACATAGAAAGATTGAGTTCTCATTTGACCTAGTGTGTGCTTTCTTTCCCCTGGATGACCGAGCAAGTTCTTATCCTGAGTTGATTATGAAGGGAGGCTCCATTACAGTGACATGCAGCTTTTATTTCCATGGTATTTTAGTGCTGGACTTTGCAATTAAAATATTCTTTAATTATATTTTTGTGTGTAATGTGAACTGATGTCTAGAGCTAAACTTTCAACTCATGAGATTAGGATGTGTTTATATGAATGGGAGGCTATTCTCATGGACATTTCACTTCTGACCATTAATTCAGGTGCGGGTAGGTGAAGTGGGTGGCAATACCCTTGGATTTTTTGACTGCCAATTTAGTCCAGATGGTTCAATGATCGTTGCTCATGCTTTTCATGGAGCACTACACCTTTGGAAGCAGGCTACAGTTAATAAGGTATGTATTATTATTATTATTATTACTGTCACTTAAATGAATTACACTCGTATGTCACTTGAGCTAAGTTCTATTGTTAATAGAAAAGTGTAACAGTACAGTTTAAAATTAATGATTGAAATAGCCCTTCTCTGAATATAATGTTCTGTAGGAGTCGTCTCGTTCATGCACAGAAGGAAGTTTGCAGTCTCACAAGCTCTAAAACCTGTTGCTTCCCTGTGGGAACCATAAAATCAGTGGAATAGGCTGAAATCCTTTGTGGTTGTGCTTTGTTCAGAAGTGGCAGCTGAACCAATAACACAAGTTCCTTTTAGATTGGAGCAGTAAATAAATATTTGTGTCTCTTTGGCCACTCTGAGTTCTAATAATTTGCTGTTTTCAAGTATCTCAAATGTTCTTTTTTTTTTTTCTTTCTCAATAAGGATGTTTTTACGTTTATTTTGATTAGAATCTGCCAGTCAGTCATTTGAAAAACTTACTTCTTTGATGACTTTTTTGATAGAAAGAATGGACTCCAGAAGTTGTGATTTCAGGACATTTTAACAGTGTCGAAGACGTGAAGTGGGACCCAGAAGGAGAGTTTATCATCAGTGTTGGTTCTGATCAAACTACTAGACTCTTTGCTCCGTGGAAAAGAAAACAAGAGACAGAGGTACAATCTTCAAACATTTTGTGAGCATGGTAAAGAGGGTTTGTTTGTCCTGAGTTTGGAACAAGTCACCTGAATATAAATCATACCTTAAATTTCAGCAAGCCATGATCTGTTCAAAAGCACTTGTGTAAATGCTTGGTTTGGTCATAGAATCATAGAATCACCAAGATTGGAAGAGACCTTCAAGATCATCCAGTCCAACTGCCTACCTACATCACCACTAACCCACATCACCCAGTGCCATATTCAGATGCCTCTTGAACACCTCCAGAGACAGTGACTCTTCTACCGCCCTGGGCAACCTATTCCAATACTCAATCACCCTTGTAGTGAAGAAATTTTTCCTAATGTCCAATCTGAATCTCCCCTGATGCAATTTAAAGTCGTTTCCTCTCGTCATTCAGTCATTCAGTATGTGCTGGTTTTGCTTTAAAAATCCTAGTGGCCAAGTTTTAGCAATCACATAGCATGACTGCTGTTTAATCCTGGGTTCACCTCTCTATTACCCTTAGTAAGTGTTCTCCCAGGGTATTAAAAACCAGCCTGTGCAGTAATTCAGAAGGAGGAGTACGTGGCTGATTCTAATAACCATCTGTTGTCCTTGTTTAACACTTGGTTAAGCACTGCTGAAGGTAATAATAAACTCAACTTTGGTTGTATTTTTTATCTCAAGCTTAATGTAAGCAAAGTTCTCACTGTATTTTTACACTTGTTTATGACTGTGACTGTTTCACCAGAATGATTATCTGAACTGTGGAAGCAACTTTTCAGGAAGAATTACTCCTGAATAACTTTGTGTGTTCCAACATAAGTCTAAATTTTGGTGTGGGAAACCCTGTCTAAGAATGTAAAAGTTCCTGTTTCTAGTTGCTCATGCATTTTCCTCACCTACAAATAGAGCTTTTTCTGGCAAAGTAGTGCTAATGTTCCATTCAGGAAACTGGGAGAAACTAAATGGATTGAAGTCACGTAAGGCCCTGTGCAAACTGTGCTATTAGTTATGGGAGGCAAAAGGCAGCTACTACAACTGTCTTATCAAAGCTGCTGTAGTACACACCAGCACAGGATGTCTGATGTTTTTGGGAGAGTCAGTGTGGCATCAGTTCCTCGATTTCCTTCTTCCAGGTCCCACAGAAGTGGTGGCAATCTCAGCTTGAGTTCTAAGTGTTGCCTTGCGTTGTAGGAAGGGCATCTCCAGTTTCCTTCCCTGCCTTTTCCCCTGTCCAATCTGGAGGGTACAACAGCTCTGTGGAATAAATAGTATGTTGGATGTGGCTATGGGCACAAAGTCCAGGACTAGCATGTGGTGTAAGTTGGCAGCATTCAAAAGAGTTATCAATATCGTGTTCTCTGTGACCTACTGAAGTACCACTCTTCATTACGCACGCTGCTTGCTCAATTTTTATCCTATTTTCTGGAAGAGCCGAGCTTTGTGTGATTTACTTCTACAGCTGCTCCTGCTGTCCCTGAAACTTCTGAATTATTTGATTTAGCAGAGTGACTGCAGGCTTCATATCCGAGTTCAGTGTGAACTGAATTATTGTACTTCTCTTCCTGTTCTGACACGGAGCAGCCACCTGGCTAGTTCAACCAGGTGTAAATCCCAGTAGCATCAACACCTGTTGCTGCATTGGGGTGTGGGATAAAGTTATCCTGCTGGGAAAGTGAGGTGGAGGGTTGAGATAGAAACAGGTTGTTCGAAGGCATGTGTGCAGGACTTCTGAACCTAGAAAAGCAAGTGGTTACTTCTGCTGCTCATGAACTTAGGTAACATGGGCTTTTAAAATGCCTCACTTTCTTTATCATACTGAATTTAACAACTGAAAAAATTACAACAGGTGGCATCTGATATTGGTCTTACCAAGACACAATGGATGGTTCAGATATCTATGAAAAGTTAGTATTACAGCTCAATATTCATGTTTTTCTCTATAAAAACAACTGTTAAATGCAAATAATTATCCTTCTGATGCTGTACTGGGTTCAAATATCAGAAATGAGGGATAACAGTCAGCTTCAATTTGTCATGCCAATTTGCACCCTGATTTTCTTGGAAGAAGCTTATTTCATGACTTATGCAAGCCAAAAGACTTTGTCTGTTTTGGGGTTTGGGTTTTTTGTTTTGCCTTGTTTTTTTTAATTCCTGTTACTTGCTGCGTTCTGGGGTAAAAAGGGTTTATTGCACTGTTTGCTTTTTTATTTTATTTTAAATAAAAAGAATTAATGTTTTTATCTCACTGAAAAATATCAAGGTCTTGTGAAAACATGAGATTTTGTAGGATCTCTCGAATACCCCATTCAGGTTTTATTGGAAGCTTTGACATTCGAAATTCAATTGAATTTTTAGTGTGATATATGCAGTGTACAGTCAACATAATGCTTTTCCTTATGTTTGTATGATACCTAGTACAATGTAAATTCTGTCTTGGCTGCAATTTTCCAGGCATTGTAATACTGAAATAGTCTAAATTCATTCTAATTGATTAAATTAATTCTAATTCTGCTAGCTATTAACTCAAAAGTGCACATTCTGTTTTTCCAACTGAAGTATCGCGTAGGATTAGTATCAAAGGACACTAAAAATCTTTTCATGAAAGTGTATTTGATAGAAAACTAAGGTTTTCTTTGTTTGGAAGAAGAATAAGTTTTTTCATGTGTAGGATGAATTAGATTTTTAGAAAAGCAATATAAATAATTTAATACCTTTTAATGCTAATATTGTT
Organism: Aegotheles bennettii; assembly: GCA_013398125.1. Classification (NCBI taxonomy): domain Eukaryota; kingdom Metazoa; phylum Chordata; class Aves; order Caprimulgiformes; family Aegothelidae; genus Aegotheles; species Aegotheles bennettii. The sequence goes on from VZRW01010736.1 coordinate 295,139, forward strand.
TGCGTACTGTGACTATAAAACTAATTTGTCTAATTTCTGGTCAGCTGTTAATTCTGGTTTTCTTGGATTAACACTTGAAGTGTGGATATGAATATTTCAGGAAAGTAGAAAAAAAATAGTTCAAATGAACACACTTCTAAAACCAATAGGATTTTCCAGATGTTTTTTTCTATAAGAAGCTGGTTTGGTTTTGTCAGTTTTTTGCAAAGCTTTTATTAAATAGTCTCACTAAAATCAAGTATTTAAAGAAAGGGAGGAAGTAGGAACCAGTAGCCTGCTGACAGCAGTGCTGCTATGCTTTGTGAAAGACAGATGAAGGAAGCAAGGCAGTTACCACTACCTTTCTAATGGCTTGCAGAGCTACGGTTCTGAAAGTAGTAAGTAGCATGCAATCCTTTTGCTCTAGCAAATTATGTCCTGTTCCTGACTGTCTAGCATGAAGAAGTCGTAGTAAGTGCAGTGTGCTCTTAGTAGCAAAGGTAAGCAAATGTCTTAAACATATCTGTGGAGGGACAGTTTACTAATTACAGTAATTGTTTGGTGGAGGAATAGGATTTAACTGACACATGAGCATACATCAGTTTTATTAGTGTCAGCAGAAGGGTTATTATTAATTTTCTTTTATGCTAATAAAGTCAGAAGTACTAGTACTTTTTTGGAACTCAAGATCTTGCTGCCTCTCTGGTTAAGAACTGTGTTCTAACTGCATGTCTGTCTGCTTAGGTAACCTGGCATGAAATTGCAAGGCCTCAAGTACATGGATACGACATGCGTTGTCTGGCAATGGTTGGCCGGTTTCAGTTTGTGTCAGGAGCAGATGAAAAAGTGCTTCGAGTTTTTCGTGCTCCCAAGAATTTCATAGAAAATTTCAGTAACATCACTGGTATTCCAATGGAGAAGCTGTGCTCCGATGTAAGTGTGCTAAAGCCATGCTGAATGAAGACAGCCCACTTTCGTGTACATGAAATTAATGCTTTAGAGAAATCAGATTGCACTAAGCTCCATAAAAATTCTTGTAGTAGTTCTGAAACTTTAACCTTGTTTTTTCCTTCCCCTTTTATTTCCTTCCATGTGTGTTGTTTCATGTGTATTTTTATGATGTTGTCTTATAAAACAGATTGTATTTGAAACTAAGCAAGACCTAGAGTCTGAAGCCTGCAGAGAGTATGGGTAAATTTTAAGTAAATCAGGCCAAGTAGACAGCTGTACATACTTGGTAATTTGAAAGTAAACAATGAAGTCTGGGAATGTGCTTCTCCTTAATTTAAGGGTGTAGTAGTCTTGTCTAGATGTAATTATTGTTGTGTGGTTATGTGGTGGTGGTTTTTTTCATTGGATGCTTGGAAATAGCAAAGCTTTCGGCACTGTTGTTACATATAAATATTTATAAATATATACTCGCTCATGCTAAATTTCCTCTTGGCATTGGAAATTTTCTTGAGGCCTTTATATTCCAATTCTTAGTTGTTGATCAGTATACTTTTCTACTCTGAGAAGATAAGACTGCAGGCTTGTCATCCTTTGTTTGCTCTCCATTTGCTTTAAGATCTATAATTGTGTTTTACTCTGCATTTTGTATAGTAAACCTTGTTCAGGACAGTTGGGTCTGTACAGTGCCTTACGTGCTTTTTGCCTTTCTGTCTCAAAAGCGGTGTTTTCTGTGTGGCTTCTAAGAGGTGGATTATCTTTTCCATTTCATTTAACAATTGAAGTATCTGGGAAAGAAATCTATTCGTTTTTGGTAGCGAGGAGTTACATAAGTAGCTGTTTGGAGCTTTAATTCTGCAAGACTTTGCAAGTATTTGCATTAATGATAAAAGTACAAATAACATTCTGTACTTTATAATGCTGGCAGATGTCATTATTTTATTCTTATGTAAACTTTTCCTTACAAGCTCTTCCTCCAAGTGCTATTTTTTGATCCATGGTATCACAAAGTGTTTCACTTTGTTTAAAGAGGAAGGCTTTATGAGCTAAGTAGCTTTATTGAAATTGTTTTCTGTGAGTGCTTTTTTTCATTAAGGTCGGTATGGTTTTTTTTTCTTAACTTAGCTCAAACACCTTTCAAAAAAAAGTACTTAAAACTGAAAAAGCCAGTTTTATATTAGAAAAGGGTCGAATAGGACTATATTCAGTTAAAATCCATGGGATTGTATTATACTTTGGTTTGTAATGAGCAGCCATTTTTTTTTTAGAGGCCTTAGACTGGTGTGTCTCTCATATATTTTCTTTTTATCAAATTATGAACATTTAAATAAATAACATAGGGTTTTAAGTTGTCGCCTAAATTATTAATCCAGATCTGTAAGACAGTCTTTGAACTTTTCAAACACTGTAAGGAAGGGATTTTACAGCTATTTGATTTTTTTCCATCTCTGCACAAAGGGCCCCAAGTTCACTTACCCTTTCTAAGTTCTGACTTTTTTCCCCATACCTGTATTGGAAGTATTTTCTGTCTGGTGATTTGTCTTTCCTCTGTGCTGCTCTAAACCACCACATACTCCAGTTGCATCTATATGTTAGGTACTGGGTTGTGTCTGAAGTGGCCAGAGGCACTCACCCTCTGTGCCCTGATTTATTATTTCACTTCAGAACAGACTATTTCCCAGTCCTGTTGTGTTAAAAACTGCAGTGCTCAATTAATCATTGTGTATAGCCTAGAATAAGTAAAATTGTGGAAGAAAACCTGTAATTAGGGATGAAGATGCATGCAAAAGCCTTGAGCTGAGGCCTTAGAAAAGCTTCTTCTTTTTCCTTTTTTTTTCCTGGCAGGGTACTGGTCTTCATTTGACCAGGGTATGCTCTGGATGAGTTGGGAGTTTTTTGAAGTGCCCCACTTCACCTATCTAGAAAAGTCACTCTTTATCACAAGGGTTCCTTAAACTATGGCCTTTGAAATCTGAACCTACATGGCAATGTGCATAACCTTTGGGTGGTTTGTTTTCCTTTCTTTTAATTCAGCAATCATCTGATCTTCCAGAAGGTGCAACTGTGCCAGCTTTGGGATTATCCAATAAAGCTGTTTTTGAAGGTATGACTAATGAGAAATAATGGTGATGGCGTTTCATGTGGAAAGTCTTTTTAAAATGATTGGTTTAATGTACATCTTTTTGTTAGCTCTGTCATTATAAGCTTGTGCAAGTTTAGAATCTATTAGAATCTAGAAATAAAATTGTGCAAAGTGTTTGTTTCTCTGTTAGCACCTAAATATGATGCTTAAAAGTAAAAAAAAAAGCAGAAGTGAGAATCTTTGCTCCTTTTCTCTGCCTTTTAGTTTCTCCCCTTAACATCCCCTAATGTTTTGTGTAAACCCAAAATGTTCCTTCTTTGCTTTCCATATTGTGTCCCACACCCCTGTAGAAAGTAACCCCACTCAATCTGCACAGTCCTCCCAAAAGCCTCTCCTGTTGACTGATCTTGATAAGTTTCACATGGATGCTGGTTCTGATTGCTCTGCTGTGATGGGCTTGGGAGCAACCAGTGCAGGATATTACTGAATTCTCCCACCTGCTGTTGTTCCTCTGTTTTCTTTATGCTCACTGCCCCCCTCCCTCACCCTGAGAAGACTGACTTTTAGCTGAAAAAATCAGTGTTGAATAGTGTACTGTGAAAATTTGGTTCAGCGTTGTTAAAGCAGGAGGACTGCCTCTTGCTACTTCTGGCTGCTCTGTAAAATACCTTGACCTCTGAAGCTGTATTCTGGAATCCTTTTCACACTCTCCTCAAATGTTTGCACCCTTGTAGAGGATTATAGAAGTAATACTGCTTTGAGGGGGATCAGTCACATTTTCTATTCCAGTGAAAATAGCCATAAAACTTCTCCAGATAAATGATTCTTTGGGAAGGTATTTGGGAAGGAAGAATTAACTAGTCAACAGTAACTAATGTTCTGTCGGTAAAGGCTGGTGAGGCACCAGATGAATTTGTTGGAGAGGTGGTGGGGATTGCATTGTCAGGGAACAAGGAAGGAGGGATAAACGTCTGTCTAGGATGATGAAATAACTGAATAGTGTCTTGAGACTGGGGATGGGACTGGTAATCTGATATTTATTAAAGTCTGGCAAAAATGTACTTACACTGGAATCTACAAATTAGGTCAGACCTGATTTTTCTCTGCTCAAAACTTTAGCAGGAGGTAAGAAATAAAAGAAGCATTTTAATAAGCTTTGTCTCCAGGGTCTTCAACTGCAATACAGCTAAATTTTCCTAAAGTCTTCTGTGTGAGAAAAATAGCTTTGTTGTACTTCAGGTAACTAATAAAATATATTTTGGCAAAAACTTTTTTTTTTTCCTTTCTCATGAGCCTTTCTGCTGAGAGGGGGAACAAAACCTCCTTGTCTTAGAGTATCATCACACACAGAATAACTAATTTTCATTGATCTCATGTGGCACACTGGGAAGCAAAACTATGAGTAGAAAAACTGTCAAATTTTTGTGCATTGTCCACCATTGCCCACCCAGTGTTGTCAGCACTGGTGACTTAGGCTAAAGCCCCGTAAGCCTCTCTCCTTGCTTACTCTGCAGAGGAATCCTCATGGTGAGCGATGATCAGATTACGATCTCAAATTAGATAAATGTTGCTCATTTCATTTTCAAGGGGATAGGAGACAGGATGAATGGGAAGGTAGTCTTTCCGTTCTGCTTTTTCTGTGCTTGCTTTTTTAAACTGCTGGATTTGAAATGTGTGTTTTTCACTTTTGAAGGTATTATTTAAGAAAAAGGTACAGTTGGGGAACAGTTGCTCTCGGACAGAATCTAACTTTTTGCCAGAGTTGAATTTTAACTAATTTTGGTTACTTCTGGTACTTTTGTCTAAAGCTAAGGACTGAGCCCTCAGCAGTTCTGCTGAAATTTACAAAATTGTAGACACACATCTGCAAGTGTGGCTTTTAATTTAGGAGTCTACACTGAATTTAGGAATTCGTCACTTGTATCTGAGATTTTTGCCTTAAACATTTTCAAAATACAGAAGGAAAGGTTTAATGTTGGGGAAGCATAGGTTCAAATCCTGGTGACTACTTCTTTCAGATAAATCAAAGTCTCTTTAAGAATCTTTCAAAGAGATTGTATTGATGGAGGGAGATCAGTCTCAGAATGGAATTAGTCCAAAGATTAGTTTGTTTTTTTCTTTCTTCATTTTCATGTGCATTAAAATAATGAGATTCTAATATTCATGTTATTGTAACTCTGGAAGCGGAGAAACCTAATTTCAATTACTTACATTTTAAAAACAATAGATGTTTTTTACTTGTATAATAAGTGCTCATATTTTCCTGCCTATCGAGTATGTTCTCTGTAGCTAATGAAGTCTTTACTTTAAATAGGAGATATGGCTCTTCAACCAGCTGAGGATGAAGAAACGTTTAATACCATTTCAAATCAGTATCCTGAGGTTTATTTTCAACCCTTGATCCTTACAGGTATGAGATTCATTTCTGTTGTATGAAATAGAGTATTAGGGTAATTTGATACAAACTTGAAACATTATTTAGTTGATTTTAGATTATTTAGTACCATATTTGAGTGTGTTGTACAAATGTCTTTTAGAACCTCCCCCAGAGGATCACTTGCTGCAGAATACCTTGTGGCCTGAAATTCAGAAGTTGTAAGTTGGCTTTTTTTCTTTTTTTTTTTCCTTTGGTTTAATTTGCAAAATTTCCAGAAAACTACTGCTACATATTAATGTAGTTTGGTCTTGTAACTCTTCTTATTTTACTACCTGATTTGCCTTTGTGTGCAGTATATTTCTTGTAAAATAAATTACATGTATATAAAAGTTAGGAAACTGCAGAAAATGGCAATCAAGACTGATGTGTCACAAAGCTTTATTTCACTAGTTGTTTCTGTACCAGTGAAATATGTGGTTTTTAGCACAAAGCTATTACTTTGAGTTTGTAATGATCAGACTTCATTGTCTCCTTGCATGTTTGCCTCTTGAAGGTCTGTTTAGGGCACTGGTCTCTGGGCTTTTTCCTCTGTTCCAAGAGCGTAGGAAGATTTCTGGTCTGCTATAAGAAACTGTGCCATGTTTTCATGGTCTTATCTGTACCCTTGAATGTGACAGGCTTCTTTCCATGCTGCAGCCTTTATGTCTGTCTGCTCAGTGCATCTGCTTAAAACCTTGTCTGAAGGTTTCTCTGTGTAAGCAGTTTCTACTTTTCTACTTGTTTCCACTTTGTGGCACAAATTTGCAGATCTAGTTTGTCTTTCTGATATGGAAGTAAAAGCTGAGGCATCAAATAAGAAGCTTCCCCCTAAAACTTAATAGAGTTGTAAGGTGAAACAGATAGAAGCAGCGGCTAAAATTAGGATGTGCCTAGTGGTAGAGCAAAGTGATGAATGTTGAATAAGATGGCTACAAACCCAGTTTGGGTATTGAATGCTAACAGAGGGGGCTATGAATTGCAAAGATCATAGGATTATATGATCGTGACAATAATTGTTTCGAGGTTGCAGGGTTTTAGGATTCTTCAGCTGTGTTTGTTCCTTCTCTTCTGAGACTCAACAATTTGCAAAAGAAGATTGTCACCTTTGTTTGTTCCCTAAGGATCCCAGTAACATTAGACTACACTTCTACAGTCTTCAAAGTTTTAGTACCCATCTTCAAAGTACAGCACAAAGAAATTAATTGTTTCAAGCTCTTATGGGTTTATTTGAATTTCCTGAAAGAGGGATATCAGGCAGGAAAAAGAAGGATGTTCAGTGTTTGCTGATTATTACAGGTATGTTTATACATTACCAGTTTTGAGACTTCAGTTGAGGGGATGTGAAATAAAACACCTGGGGATAACAGTTTGTGGATTGCTTTCCTTTGAGGTTTTGTGGGAGCTCATCTTTACCTACAACTGGATAGTTGATCTTTGTATGCTTCTAAGCTCTTGTTTTTGTGTTTGTACTCAAAAGTGCTTCTAAGAGGGGAGCTGATGGGAATTGGACCACATCTGCACATTTTGTGATTTCCCACTGTTACATTAAATGCTTCTCCTGTGCTTGCTATGGCTGCTAGTGCACCCACTCACATAAGTTTGATGAGGGATCTTTAAGGAGTGAAAAGGAGCCGAGACCAAAATTTTTCTTCATTTGCCATCGACATTTCTCAGTCTAGTGAGACATTAATCTTTGATATTCTGCTACAGGAGTGCTGCCAGCCTTCTTTTATATCCTGCATTCATTAAAATAACTACATTTTATGATAGTCTTTAGGTGACTTCTGAGCAGTTTATCCTGTTTTTAGAGACACTGCTTGTGACAGGTTCTTTTAGGCAAGGGCAACAAGATGTAAAGCATTCATAGGGTTTCAGTGGTTTTGCTCAGGATAATCTTAAAAAAAGTAACATGAAATTGCATAATGTGGATTCAAGTTGCCATAGCAGCAGAAAAAGTGTGAGGAGCTGACTTGCTAAAAATAGCTTATTATTGACATTTGTGTATTCCCAGCTCTAACTTGACACCAAATTTTGAAGGATTAGTGTTAGGTTTTGAAAACTGTTTGCTTGAGTAGTATGAAGAACTTGCTGAATTTTTAAAATAATCTAATAACTTTAAAATAAAAATACGATAAATCCTGTGAGAGTATGCTAATCTTTATCCTCTTGGAAAATTACCATGGAGAGATGATATGCAGCAGCCTGAGACTGAAGCCTGAGTGTTGGCATAAATATATATGTTTGTATGTATGTGCAGTTCATGTAATATGCTTGGAAGTCTTGAGAGATCCTTTTTGACACTAGAAAATTATTGTAATCATTTGTCTGGACACTTTGAAAGTCCAGTCAGCTTACCTGTGCATAAAAAATTGCTATGAATTGCACATTGCCAAGGCAAAAATCACTTGTGGGTGAAAATGTCACTTCATTATTCACTCATGCAGTTGCTTCTCTCCATTGCGACACCTTTTTTTGGTGTGGTGCTACATAATGAAGGCATTGGCTTGCAAAAGAAGGTATTTTAGGTTTTCTTTTAATGTAAAGAGAAATACTAAATTTTAATGCTTCTATTTAGCAAGAACAAAGTTGAATGCAGAAATACTTCTGTCAAGTACTCTTCAGTACTACATTTAGGAGATAAAACCAAAGTAACTAAGAACTTGCTTCAGAAGTTGTTCCACAGATTGTTTTTCCTTCACTGAATTTCAGGAAATTTATGCTTTTCAGGAAATGAATACTTTTTTTGTTTTAGAAACTTGACTTTCTATGATTTTCACTACAAAATAGTCTCCAGGAATGTGCTTTAGAAGTAAGCAATATGAAAAAAATGCTGGTGAGGGGAAGACATGCAGCAATACCTTCATCATTATAAGAGACAGTCAAGTTTGCAAATTAACATTCCAGTTAAGCACAGTCACCAGTCCCTCTCCCCCCCAAAGGCCCAGGCACAGTTACTCTTCATGAACAGCCAGTGTATCTCCAGTCTTCAGAAAAGAGTGTGGGAGTCTTATCTACGGGGTATGCCCAGCAGTGACTCCTCCAGACTCAGTTCAACAGATAGACAGTAGTTTGTCATTTAAATATATGGCTGTTTCAGTTGCAAGTGAATTCCATGAACATCAGTCCCATATAAGAACTTTGGAATGCTGCTGACCAAACGAGTTTATTAAGAGACCTGCCCATTTCTTCAGAGCTAGGAATCAAAGGAAACTGCCCTGCAACTGGTATTTAGCTGATACATGTCCACTGTTTATAGATGGCATCTCCAATTTTACTCCAGATCTGTTTTGTGACTGATTTAGATTTGCATTAATCTATATGGCATTTCTGCTTATTAGTTAAATCTTGGTCCAGATATGTGAGCTTGAATTCCAGCAGAACTCATGCAAAGACTGGTTAGAAATGTATTTATGGAGGAAGCTAGAAGTTTTGTTCTTTGGTTTTGTTTTGGTTTGGGTTTTTTCAGTATTGTTTTCCTGTCCTGACGTGATTCGTGTCCTCTAGTTCAGAAACCTTTCAGCATTTCACAGAACAGACATCTTTTGGCTGAGTGTTTGTGGTGTGTTTCTTTGGTGATCTTCAAATGTGCGGCTTCTGATTTTTATTGGTAGTGTTAAAATTGCTTTTACGAGAAAATAAGAATACATTAAATGCTGCTTTAGTCTGCTTTATTAATCATTAGCATAGCTTCTGCAATGCTGGTGCTTTAGGACTGTGGAACGGGCTGAAGAGATTATTCTGTAATCAGTTCCTAAATGTGAAAGAATTTATGCAGATGTTTATATTGAATGCTGAACATTATTAGGAATTATTTGGGACGTAATACTGAAACAGTGGTGAGAAGTTCCTGGCAGATGCCTTTCATTTTTGCGAAGGGATTTATAGTAACATTAGAACCTTGATACACACTGCAAAAAAGACTGTGATGTGTTAAATACCTTTTCACTTTTATTTCAGATACGGACACGGATATGAAATTTTTTGTGTTGCTTGCAATAATTCAAACACTGTAATTGCCTCAGCATGTAAGGTAAGAAAAGATTCTAGCACCATCTAGTGAAAAGTGCCACCAGATTTCTAGTGCTGACAGAGCAGGAGTTGGAATTCAGTTTGGGCTGAATTATGTTCTTTCACTTATATGTGGAAGATGTTGTGTTGATGACAGTTGCCTTGCAAAGGTGAGAATGAGTGCAGATAGGCTGTTATTTGTAGATGGTGTAATATTCATTTGAATATATTAGTGAGATAAATTCTATCAAATACAGGTAATAAGACATTTTCTTACTGATACATTGAAACTGCGCAGAAGAAAGCTGATTCTAACTTGATTGCAAGCCTTAAGACAAGGCCCCTGACTGACATCTTAGTGTCTTGAAATGAGTGACTTTTATGTTTGTTTTCATTATTTCTCACTGATATTTTTTTTCATTAATACAGGCTTCCAAAAAAGAACATGCAGCAATTATTTTGTGGAGCACTACTTCTTGGAAAAAACTACAGAGTTTGATATTTCACAATCTGACTGTTACTCAGCTGGTATTTTCTCCTGATGACAAATTTTTATTAGCAGTTTCTAGAGACAGGAATTGGTCACTGTGGAGGAAACAAGACTCATCAGAGTCGGGTAAGATATGTGGATACACGTATTTGAAGACCTTGTGGTTTGTTCAGTATTTTTGGCTTTAAAATACTTGAAAGAGAATGGTAAAATATCTTAATGGATGTTTTCTTTACAACTTCTAAGAATTAATCGTGTTGTAGACTTCTATGGCTTTAAGAAGTGCAATTAATGGTGTATAAGAAAGCTAGAAAGGGAATTAAGATGTGGAGAAGAATACAATCAGGCTTTAAATGGTGTTTAATTGATGGGTGTAAAGGAGTCTGCTATTTGTCTTCCTGCCTTTTGGTGGTGATTGTATGATTCAGTTTTACTGAAATCAAATATACATGCTGGAATGTAATGCCTGAACTTCAAACTAGCTTTTTATAAAGGAAAACCTTCATCTTGGTTCCAGGCGAGGCTGGAGGGGTCATTTCTACACCTGTGTCCTGCATAGACCTGTCTTGACCTTGTTTGCAGGGCATGACATTTTGAGACTCTTGACAGAATTAATCTCTATCTTGGGTGTGGCTTTCTGATAATCCTACACAATTGATTGATCTGACTATCACTCTGTCTAGAAAAAGAGCTGATAGTAAAGATTCAGTTGACTTTCTCAGTAAGACTTTGAGCCATGAAAAATCATGATGAGATTGTTATTGAACACTTTAATGGATTCTGGGAACAGATGCTTGTGCTGAAAACTATTATCATTGCACACTATTATCATAGCACATAAACACTACCGGGCTCCATACAGTTTTCCTAGAGACTTGGCAGTGAGTTTTGGCCCCCTCAGACAGTGTCCGGTTTTGTCCTGGCTTAATGTTTCTGTTCTATTCAGACTTTTATTCTAAAGCCTGGCATATTGTCCACAGGAGTTACACAATGTTTCAGGATAAGGAGTATGAATTCTCACAGGAAGTAGAGGAAATCCTCTTTTCATCTGTTCATCAATAACCTTCCTGTCTACAAAGATCATCATTATCAGTGTAAAGCAAAACTGCTGGCATTGGCATCCCAAGAAGTGGTTATTCAAAGTCTGTGCTCCAAAATGACAGCCTTTTCTACTTAGGAAAAGCATTCCTGTTTACTGATCCGCTGATACGATTTATTGCCTGATTGTATACATATTGAAATGGCAGCCTGTATCTTTGGGAATCGATTAATCTTTACGATGAAATCATTGTGATTTGAGCTCTTGGGGCCTTACTGGTAAATAGGAACTATAGTGAAACTATTTGGCATACATATACACATGGTAAACCTTGCACTATATAATAAAACTTTTGAACTCAATGCTCTTATTAAAAACTTCTATAGAAAGAACCTGAATGTCTTATACTTCGACTTAAAATTCTTCTGAAACAGATGTGTGTAAAGGATCAAACTGTTCCTACCGGTTTAGTGCTATAAGTGTTGACTGATATGGTCTTGAACAAGTGCTAATTATCATCGTGGTAAGTGTTGAAAAAATATTTGTGGTGCTAAGTATTCCAGTTGCTTTGGAGATGAGTGGAATCATGTCTGACTATTTCTGCATTCTTACATGGACTAAGTAAGAGTAACAATTACTTTTAATATGTAAAGTAGCTGAAGCAAAGGTTTTCCTCTGTGTGTTTTATTCCAGGACCAGTTTTCAGTTGCTGTGCATACACAGACAGAAATACAGCTGTTCACAGTCGAATCATTTGGTCTTGTGATTGGACACCAGATAGCAAGTATTTTATTACTGGCAGTCGGGACAAAAAGGTAATTGGTATAAAAGGAATTTTAAAAGCACAGATTATTTAAAATGTATTTTAGATTAGCAAATGCTGTGTTCTAATGAGCCCATATTCTGTAAATATACAAAGAGCTTATTGTGTGTATTACCACAGAAATCAGTGAGACTTTCATATGCTAAATAAAGTGCTTGGATACATATGTACAAAACTGTTGTCTGCCAGTTGGACTTCCTCCCTTCTTTTTTCATACAGTAAGACAAGCATATGTCACGTAACTCCTATGGGTCTCTCAGTTTTTCTTTAACTTTCATAACAGAATCTGGTTTTGTTGTCAGTATCCTTAATGAAATCAAACTGTCTAAAATATTGAAAACTTTATAGATAGAAATTTTTTACTGTTGTAGGTGTCACCTGCTTTGTTCTATGCCCTGAGAATATTTTAACTAAGCTATTCCTTACGGTTTTGTAAATGCATTGACAAGATCAAAATGAAAATTCCTAGATTATTCCGTTTCATACAGGTCATTATCTGGGGCCAGTGTGATTTATCTGTGACTGCTGAAGGGAATATGTTGGAGTCAATCAAGCCTTGTTCAACAGTACTGGATGCTGGGGATTCTGTTACTGCTGTTAGTATCAGCCGTGTGCTTACTCCTGATGGAAGGTATTGCTGTTTTTCTGCCATGCCATTTTGTGTCTAATTTGAAATTAGTTTTTTTTCCCCTCCTAGTCAGTTTTAATCACTTTAGTCAGGTTAAACAAATCCTAAAATCTACCTATCAAATATTTTGATAATTCTTTGAGCTGAATTTATGCTCTTTTTATATTTCCTAGCATTCTTTTCAAGTCTGTGGTGACTTCTCCAAAGAGTGTAACAAGAAAAAAAAAAGGGGGGAAGAGGGGCATTAATGCAACTGAAACACATTCATTCTTCCAAGAGTATTGGCTGTAATAAGCTCCTTTATTTTTTTTTTCCTAACAAAATATATTTTGCAGGTTTCCGCTTTGCTCATTTTTTATGAAGAAGCTTTGAATTAAATTGTGATATTTTTTTCATGAAAAAGTAAACACTGATTTGAAGGGCAAGGTACAACACAGTGTTTGCTACTTCTTTCTATCTTGCATTAGAACCAGCTTCACTGAGCTGCCTATGGTAATCTCAGAACTAATGCAGTTGTTCTCTTGATAGATATATTGTTGCAGTAGGCTTAGAGAATGGGAAGATTATCTTGTGCACGTGGAAGCAGAGTGGACAAGAACCAGCACTAGCTGATTGGTCCATGTGTGTTGAGATGGATAACAGGTATGTCTTTTGAAGTAAGTTAGGAGCAAGGAAATAGTATTCTTGAGACTAATAGTGCAGGAGTTCTGCTTTTATAATGTAAAATGGTATGAAACCAGTTTATTTGTGTATAAAATTTGTTATCTTTTTAGGAAAAGGCTGTTTCCTGAAAGTCTAAAAATGTTCTTAAGTAAAAGCTGGAAATAATAATATTGATTATTTGGATTTTTAAAAAAAACAACAACAAACCCCAATGAAAACCAAGGGGGGAAGTGTTAAACCCCAAAATACTTCATGCTGTGCAGATACTTGGAGAAGGATTACCCTTGGTTGGTCTCACAAAAAAAAAAGCAACAAACAAACACCACAAAACCCCCCCACTTTATTACCTTTACCCATGAAATAAGATGATAGAATACACTGAAGAGGGGGGGAAGAATCATTGTCTATATACATGAGCAAAACATTTTGGAGTAGATGACAGCAAGTTTTCAAGAGCGGCTTCTAGCAGAAACCAAAGGAATGACAATCTATATGTGGTGCTGCTGCAGTGACAGCTAGAGAAACTCTGTACAGAGCCTTTGAATATTTCACTTGGAGCACTCCCTAGATCCTTCCTTCACATACTGACATTGGTAGTACCAGAAATGAAAGCTGATGGTGACTTGTGTGTGCTTGAAGTGAATTGGAAGGAGACACAAGGTAACAGGAAATCACAGGCAAAAAGCCAGAAATCTGTCATATCTCAGTAACTGAGATGCAAGAGCTGCAGCATAATGTGGTAAAACTTGAAATCAATAGCTGCTTAAATTATTGTTGAGTGAGAGGATAAAATGTAATTAGTGTTAATGGCCTTACTTATTTTAAGAAGAGTACCTGCTGGTTGTCACAAGTCAGTTTTTCCTCAGTTGGTAGTGTTAAAAGAAGAGTACTAATTATATAAATGTTGATGTTTACACTCACATGCCCAACTGTGTTTGACATTTTGCAGTTATGTATGGATTTCTTTTTTGTTGCAGCCAAAGTCATGCTCTTGCTGTGAAACGTTTATGTTGGAGGCGTCATGTGGGCAGAGCTGGACATAATGATCAGAACAGCAGCAAGTGGTTGCAGCTTGCAAGTTGTGGAGCTGATCACTGTGTTAAGATATTCAATGTCAACAGATTTGCTCTTTAGCAAAGACAGCAGGCCTGTCTGTGCAAAAACTTCACAGCATTTTCTTTCACCTTTTAGCCATTTTGATTGTTGAATTTTCTCTTTTCTGCTGTTGAAACATCTGACATGTAACTTATTAAAGCAACTTTTGCAGTAGTTTGAAATGTCAAATATTTTTCTAATTCTGCAGTTCCAGGAATATGAAGTATTTTATGTTTTGGTAGGTGGATATTCTGGAGCTGAAGGATGAGAGGTTGGGTGTGATAATGACACAGCTTTGTTGACTGTGACTCCAAGGGTAGGTGGGAAGCTGCCAGTATTTGGGTTCTTCTGTGTTTGGGATTGTGAGCAGAGAACTGAATTGTTTTGAACCCCTTATTTCTATTAAACTCGTCTGTCAGTTGACCTGCCAATGCTGACACTGTGTGTTTAAGCACATGCAGTTAACCAGAGATCAGAGTTGTGCATACAGCTTTCTCTGATTGCCTTCTGAATGTATATTACAGCCCTGATCCTAGTCTTAAACCACGCTACTGTAGAAGTAGTTTGTGTCTGCATGCTTGGACAGGCCTGCTTGGTTGTTTTCCTGGCTCAGTTTCTCTTTCTTTTGCTGTGCAGAGTGCTGGGCTCATGCTTCTTGGTCATGTGGGGCTTAAAGCCTAACTCACAGACCACTTCTTAAATCTTCTGGTGTCTCCCCTGTGTACCTGTGGGCCAGCTCTGTGCAGAGTGCTGTAGAAGAGCCACTTCTTATTGTGCTTGAGGGCTGTCCTCTGTAGTGGGGCAGGAGCTGAAAGGTGGCAGCCATTGGACTCTTCCTGACTTTTGAGTGCTCCTTATCCGTTCTGGTAAGAAGCTGAACCGGTTAAATTATTTGTCTGACTGTTTTGTAATTTAAATAGAATGATAATAGACCTCAGCAGGTCTGTCTCCAATTCCAGAATCTAATTAGAAATTAGAAAAACTTGGGACTGAAATGATTTTTGTTCAGAACCATTTGTTACCCAAACTGGTAGTGCAGAAATAATTGGAATTGTGCTTAACTTTTTACTGTCTTACACCTTTAGCTAAAGAATACAGTTCATTTGGAGTGGGCCAAATTTTTTTCGGAATAATTGTAGTTTGTTACATAGAATGTATCCTGGCAAAAGCAAGACATAACTTACCACTTAAAAGATTTTAAAAAGTTGCCAAAAGTGTAAGTTTATTCTTTGTAGCAATTGTAATTTGATATTTTGCCTACAATTTGATGATAATATTGGATAATACTTTCCAATACTAGTATGTCTTGCCATGCAGCCACTCTTGCCTATAGGCAAGAGTGAAATGTCATTTTGTCCCTCTCCTTTATTTTGTGAAGTGTTGCCATTAAACAAGCATCAGCTATTACATGATTCCATTACCCCTGGGATTGAAGAATATACATCATTGTTCCAACTTTAAATACATCAGATTAGTGTGTTAATCTCTCAAGTCTAAATGTTTGTAATAGACACTTTATTTTCAATTAAGTTAGAGGTTGTCAAGAGACACCTCACTAATATATTTTATGTAAGATGTCTTTGTTCACATATCACTTGACTGCATTTAGTGGGTGTGACTTTTCCATATGCTTTTGTCAGTAAATCAACTAAAGTCTTTTAAAACCAGTAACAAGTAAGATACTGATGTCATTATCTAGACTAATATCAGAAAATTATTTGGATCAATGTAAATGTGATACTAAGGAAAAATCACTATAATTATAGCTATCATTTTGGGGGTAGCATTGGCTGCCTACTGAAGAACAGAGTTCTTTAAACAGCAAAACAGCACCCTTATTAGAGTCCCTTGAAAATTTGTTTTCTCTTTTGTTTGGTTTCTTTTAAAAAATTTGAGAAAAGCAGGAGTTTGCCAGACATTTAGTATATTCATTCTACTTCATTAATCTCGTTTTATTGGTTTGATAAATACTTCTGGAATCAAGTGCTGCCTTCCTATATTTCCTTTTTGTTTTTTTCCCCAAAAGCTAAAACTGTTTTAATTAGGTTTTTATTTGAAAGAATCTACTGTTGATTTTGTCCACTGAATGGCTATCACTTATTTTTTTCTATGTGCTTTTCTTCTATACATATTTACTCAGAGAGACTCTATTTAGTTCATTAAAAATGCTTACATTCAGGTACTATTTAATTTATTAAGAAAAATAATAAAATAATTATGGCTTCATTCATATTTACCAGACCTGATCATAGTCCTGATCACCTACCAAGATGTCTAACTACTGAATGTATCCATTTTTATTTCTACATTTCTTCTCTGCTTTCCTGGTGCTCTGTCATTTCTGTGAAGTGCCATGCCTCTTTCCTTCTATTTTTTTTAACGTGATTTTTTAATTTTTTTTTATGCCCTCCCTTAAATGAAAACTAATTGCTCTCAGGTATATCTTGGAGATGGAGTTAACCTCTATACTTTGCAAGTTGCTTGTATCACCCTGTTTATAGTAGGTAGTTCAGTGTCATACAATAAAAGCAAAGCTGAGGTAGGTGTAATCTTATGTATTTCTTCCTGTTTATCTTCAAGACTATCAAATAAGTCCTGCCAACTCCAATCATAGGAAGATCCACCTTTTCATGACACATCCTCTGATACTGCATTTGTTTTTCCTTAACAATGTCATGCAAGATCATGTCCAATGGTCAGGGGTAGAAACTTGCTGTCTGGAGACATTACTTGCTTGTAATGGTCCCCTCTTTGCACTACCCTCTCCTGGCTGCCCTAAGGTAAGGCGCAAGGACACTATTCCTGTGATGAAAGCTCAGAGGCAAATGGTACGCATCAAAATGCACCTGTCTGTAGCAGCCTAATCCTCCACATGAATTTCTAACTCTAGTAGTATTACATATTTCTGAGTTTCTGTCTTCATTCCTGTTTATCAGGTTGGACAAGGACAGTGTATTTATTTTAAACCTCTGTGACCTAGCAGGATGCAAAGCTGATGCAGCATCCCCTCTAAACTGAGGCTCTCCTTAGTCCTATTTATGCTTTACTGTCCATTTTTTTTAACCAACCTTTGCATCCAAAATGTGCAGAACTGGGTCTGTGCAGGTTTAGATTGTTAAGCTGCTTAGAGCCTCTGCAGCCCTCAAGTCCTGCTTTCTGAAGTATCCTGGGCTGACTGACATATGTGTACCTCACCACTAAATAATAGTGTGCATTTAATTAAATGTTGACATAAGCACTGACCAGGGTGAGGCCTTATTTCCCACAGATTTATGCACTTTGAATGTGAGGTTTTCATTTGTTTTTCTGTGAGAAGTTACTTCTTACAGCTTTCATGTGTGGATTTTCATCTCCAGCGTGTGAGCTCAAGGTGAAGCTTCTTGTCTAGGCACTGATGGAATTCTTTTTATTCTGTCTTAAGCCTATAAAATCTGGATTTTTACCTTTGAGCACAGACAGACCTGGGTTGAAATGATCCAGTTGATTAAAATACCTCATAAGGTTGTGTGTCTATGTGTGTAAACTGAGAAACAAGATTGGTGTCCCCTTTAGAGACAAGGGTAAAAACCTAAATCTGAATTTACAAATATGTAACTAAAACTAATCAAATGCCAACACTCACCTCATTTTGCCCTTGTACAGTTAATGCTTTAATTGTCTTATTTTATTATGGTCTTTACCAGTAGATGTAAAGCTTGCATGGGACTAAGAGAAAAACAATGCAGAACATGTATCTTTAAAACCAGATTATTGTTTTGTCCGTGTTGCTGCTACTGGAAAATAGCACAATTATGGCATCAGCTTTTATCCCAAAATCTCAGTTCCAGGAAGCAAATTGCTTCCTACACTGCAGTTGGGTAAGTTACCACTTCTTTTTTTTTTTTTTTTTTTTTTTTTTTAAAATATGAGCTGTTAAATCTTTCTGCATCAACTATAGCCATAAATAGATTTCAAAAGCCTGTAATCAGTAATCATCAGTCTGAATCTCAGTGGCATCTGCTTTCAAATACTACACACCATAGTGTTTATTCCCACTCAAATTTTCATCATGAAGTTATGTTGTTGCTTTATCTCCCCCTACCTGACTCAAAGCCAGTGTCAATAAGCTGGTGTCATTTGACTCTCCGAGGTGTCCAGTTGAAGACCACCTGGAAGACGCAGCATTAGGAAGGAGAGTGTCGTGTTCTGCAGGGGGGAATCTCAGTTCTGACATCTACATGGACAAAAAGGAGTCTGTTTATCACAGAGCAAAGATGTCTAAAGTTTTCTTTAAGTAGTAGTATGCAGGAAAGACAAAAGTGGAACACAATTTGTAGTTTCTTTGAGACTTTTTCCTTTGTTTTAGTGAACATGTAAGAGCCCTTATGCATCTTCTGCTACTGAAGGTGAAGCCCTAGAATTATTTAAAGATCAAAACTTACTTGACTAGTCTCAAGTCTTTTAAGTTACTGAGAATGAAAATTATTTTTTTACTGATTATGAAACATTAAACATTAGAAGAAGGTGTAATAACTGTAATCCTTTGGGTTAATCTGAAGTAATGCTTTAAGAAATGAGCTGTTGGCGGTGTGCATAGCACTCCAAAATTCTCTGCTTCTTGTACAGTGCCATTGAGAATGGAGTTGAAAAAATGATGGAATAAACTAAAGTTTTGCAAAAAATATTCTAATGCCTTTTGAAATATTTGAGGTAAAGCCATCCCATCGATAATTTGGATGCACGCTACCAAAAGTATTTGCTTCCTAGAACTGCTTGTTCTGAGGACACTATGGCCAAAGATATGAACAAGCTGATTTACGTAGTCAGACTTAAAGGAGTAGGATTGTCTTGTCCTACAGTAGAAACATCTCTGAAAAAGAAAGCAAGAAGGAGTGTGGGTCTTGTTTGTAATCTGAGATCTACAACCAAATCAAATGTTTGAGATTATGTAAAGCCATGTTAGATCTGTCAGTCCAAATATAGGTATCCTCAGTTCTGTGTTGGTCCAAAAAGACATGCTAACACTGGCTGTAGTGGCAAGGATGCTGTGGAGTCCACTGAGACCTGGAGAACAAAGTGAGCTGCTTGTGTAAACTGGGAAGATGAGAGATGCTGACATTCAGCCCTAGGAACACCTGCATGAGCTCCACGTGGCAGGCTCTCTAGACACTGGTGCCAGCAGCAAGCTATTGATTGTGCCCATTTTTCAGTTATGAAATAGGAAAGAAGGAACAAGTTCCATGTTACGCTAAGCCTTAAAAGAAAATTAAAAAAATATATATATTCTGCTGTCATCTGTCTTGTGGGCTGGAGCTCCAGAAGTAACTAGAAGCTGGTGAAAATTTCAAGGAAGTAAATTATTGAGATCTTAGCTATTGAAAACATCACTTTGGCAACTCTGAGTAATATCTGTTTTCCCAAATATTTGACAGGAAGAAATGAGAATGCTCTGAGACCCACTGCCGGTTGCAGCTATTGCGGAGATGATGGAAGAGGAGGAAACAGCTGTGTCCTCATTTAGACTCAAATCTCACTTTAAAGAAAAAGTGGCTGTTACAAATAAGAAAACTTTAAAATAACTGAAATTGGGCAGCAAAAATACTGCTTGCTCTGTTTTAGGGAGCATCTGGAGCTGTACAAAGGATGAGACAAAATTTCTGACACTACAAAAATCGGAATTTGCCTTTAGTGCATTAGGAAGCTGTTGGAGGTGGGAGTTATTGAGTGCAGTTTGGCAATGCTCTACTACTACTATTTTACAAGCAATGCTTTATCAGAACCTACAATGGTAATTTTGAGGTGGCCGGGCAGCATGTTTACCCATGACTTTCCCAGCCCTTGACCCTCCAACCATTCCCACTTTTGCCTTGTGTACCAGCATATCCTGGTACAGTTGTGGGACCTGCCTTCAGACACTCCTCTTCCCCAGTGAGGGACTGCCTTTGTGCCCGTGACAGCCACCAGATCTCCCTTACCCTGCTCTGTAGAAAGCCTGGGGGGCTGTGGGCTCCCTTTGCCTGTCTGTGATACTCACTGGCAAGCACAGCTCTAGTTACTGTATTTGAGAAGTTTGTGTTCAATGGTATTTTCAAACTTAGCTAGCATCATCATTTAATTTTCTGTAGTAACTCATCCGTGCTGTAATGCAGGGATAAAACTAAAAATGATCTCTTACTCTTTCTGCAAGGAATTTAGGGTAGACCATCTGACAGATCTTGATGCCATACCATAATAATGAGGCTAGTTTCAGTACCTTTGCTTTCTAATACATGATCCTGAGAGTTTATATGCATTCAGTATATCATCATCATATTTTCTGCCTTCTATGTCTCTGATTCTTCCTTTGCTAGGTTTTGGGCTTTTGGTGTTTACACAGGCTGTCCAGTCTCATTACCTCCTTTTTCCCTGACGGCAAATTACTGGTGTATGTGTGAGCAGTATACTCTCTCGTTTACTAAAGTGTAAATTGTCTACCTGCCACTGCAGGGAATTTTTCTCCTCTACAAAAATGAATTGACTGCAGTCTCCCAAGAGAAGATCTCCTAGCACTTTTCCAGGTAATGCAATCATTAAATTCACTTTTTTAATAATCTTGGAGAGTCTTCATCCTAGGAGTTTTCATGTAAAGATGTACCTCTAGGAGAGAGCATCTGTACTCCACATACACTCTTTTTAGAGCATAGGAGCTTTCTGCTGTTTAAGCTCTTTCTTTGCTTTGATATGGCAGGCAGTCCTATATGAGGCAGTCACCTGTTGATGCATTGGATGCTACAAGTCTTCACCACTGTCTACAGAGAGCACTGAGCTGCCCCACAAGTTTCTCTTTCTCTGCAGAAGAGGTTCAGCCAGGGAGGCTGAAAAAGCTGCACTGCAGGAAAGTGCCTGAGATGCCTGCAGGTTGCTCTGTGTGGGTCTTCAGGGTAGGTCTGTCTGACCTACATAGGCACTAAAGGTGTGATGTAGAAACCTACCATGGGTGCTTTGGTCAAACTTCTGCTTCTTTGGTCAAACTTCTGCTTCTTTGGTGAGCACGTACAGTCTCTCTATTACAAACACCGCTCTACTTTCAGTAGCAGCTCCAGTTGACTAAGCCCATTGGGATTAGTCGAGGTGGGAGCCCTCTATAGCTGATGAGTATTGATTCAAGCTCATAGACCACCCCTGTAGTTATAGCTACATGAAATGTAGTCTGGTAAAGCCAATAAAAATGTGTAAATGCTGGTTTTGGTTAGCTATTAAAGGCGGCTTCAATATTTTCTACCCATCAAAAAGAATTTGGCTGTGTTTTATCATGTGAAAAATATTTTCATGGCTCAAAACGGGACTTATGTCTGGGATGGGAAATTCTGCCATTTTCATTAATTGCTCGAGAGTGCAGTTCTGCAGGTTAGTAGTACTGAATATTAGTAGTAGTACTGTAGTAGTAGTTAGTAGTACTGAATATACAGAGCTTTTATTAACAGAAATTAAAACAGATTGTGGTTGACAGATCAGTAGGATCATGGGATTATTAAAATTGGAAAGGAGCTCAGGAAGTCTTTAGTCCAAATTTCTGTTCCAGGTGGGGTCAGCTATGAGATCAGACCAGGCTGCTCAGAGCTTCATTCAGCCTGGTCTTGAAAATTAAGAAGGATGGAGGTTGTGCAGGCTCTCTGAGTAGCCTCTTTCCCTGCTGACTGTCTTCATGGTGAAAAAGTTTCTTCTTATATCAGCCCCGAATCTCTTGTTTCAGCTTATGCCCTCTCACGTTCCTGTAACTCACCTCTGTGAGCTGGGCTCCATCTTCTTCATAGCCTCCTCCTAGGTATCAGAAGGCTGCTACCAGGTCGCCCCCAAAGCCCTCTCTTCCCCAGGCTGAACCAGTCCTGTCCCTCTGCCTCTCCTCACAGGGCAACTGCTCCAACTCTCTCACCATCTTGGTGGTCCTCTGCTGCACTTCCTTCAGTTTAACAACATCTTTCCTGTACTGGGATGCCCAAAACTGGACCACTCCACATGGTCTTGTTACAGTAGACCAGTCTAAAGTCTGTTGTACAGTTTCCTCCTCTAAGAAGTCCAAGTCTACAACACTTTCTTCTTTAAACTAGCCTTATAATATCCCTTTTCTGCAACATTCTTTTGCATGTACTTGACTGTGTGGTGGCAATGCAAGCCTGAGACTGAGTGCTGCAGATTTTAACACCTTTCTTGTACCCACTGCACACTGTACTCAGTCATCTCTATGAGATGTGAACTTGGATGTTGCTCTGACCATGTGGCTATGCTGCTTCTGGGAGCCCCCTTCATACTAGTTAAATATCCTTGTACCTTCTTTCTACCACTGACAAGGTGGAAAGGTCAGAAGAAAGAGATGATGGTTTGGTTCTGGCTGGAAGTTCTGCTCAACTTACTGCTCCACCCAAGTGCAGGGTGCCTGCCCTGGGGGAGCATGGCACCCAGCCCAAGCAGATGTCCAGGGCCCATAGTGGCGCTGCAATACATATTAACCATTTCCCTTTGACCTGGGGTGGCCAGTGCAGCCATTTATTAAGATAATCAAGAGATGACTACACACAGGAACCCAATATTAGTGATAAACCCAGACAGCCCCTCACTCCTACAAATTCTGTATTATTAAAGTACTTACCTTTTATCTCAGATGAAAAGTAATTGATGCTATTTTAAATGCTCAAATTGTGGTCATTTAACTGAAAAATCACTGAGTTATCGATTCCATATGCCTAGGGCCACCAGGTGGCAACATAAGAAAAAGAATAAGTACACATCTCCAGCACCTGCAATGTATACCTGAAAAATCAAAATTAATTATAAATATGTTCAAAGACAGGTATTTGGTTTCCTCTGAGTTGTTTAAATGCAGTGTCTCAGTGACAAGCATTTCTCATTATGAAATGCTGATTATGAAAGCATTCTTTGTTCTGTTTTGGTCCTGCAGTTGGGAAATGATCTGTACAACTTCAGAAAATGATGAGCACCTCCTAATCACACAGGGTCTTATTGCCCGTTATACACATTCTTCCTCACCCCAACACCTTCATCTGAAGAAGCTATTAAAAAATTATAATTTTCTCACTTTACCTTGTCAAAGTGTAAAATGGGACTTATTTTCCTGCATCAATTTTGCAGTCTGTGTTTTGTATTCTGAAAGATTGCCTAACCACGTGGATGCCCCAGGAAGGGTTTAAGCTTATGAAGTCCCATGCACATCTTGAAGGCAGCTGTGATTTGTAAATGAAGAGTGACCATATTGGATCATAGGATGAAACTCTCCCAGACTCCAGTGACTTACGTTTCAGGAACATCTTAAACCAGAGAAAGCATCCTTGTGCCTATTAGCTATTGATGAAGTTCCTTTTTCTTCCATGAGTTTGTCCAATTGCTTTTTGAATCCATGCAAATTTCTAATTCCCTTAGTGATCAGTGGGAAAAAATTCCCCAGTTTGTGCCAATAAAAAGATGCATCTCTTGTTTGTTTTGAACACTTGATGCCTCTTGTTCTTCTATTAGAAAA
This sequence comes from Aegotheles bennettii, assembly GCA_013398125.1. NCBI lineage: Eukaryota > Metazoa > Chordata > Aves > Caprimulgiformes > Aegothelidae > Aegotheles > Aegotheles bennettii. The sequence goes on from VZRW01010736.1 coordinate 318,801, forward strand.
AGAAAAGGATTGGTTGTTTTTCACTGTCTCCCTGTCATTCCCAGTTTCATAGGCCTCTAGAATATTCCCCACCTGTGGATCGCTTTTCCAGTCTGAAGAGTCCCACTGTAATTAAGTGTCCCTTTTAAGGCAGCTGTACTCTTCCTTTCATCAAACTTACTGCCTCTTCCTCAGCATTACAGTATTTCTAGCAATAAAGAAGTATTTATTACTCTTTTTGCACCTTTTCATTTATCAATATTTGTCTGGGAGTGCCTGATCAACCACAATATATATTTAAAGTACTGGCAAAAAAAATAAAATTTTTGTTTTGAAACAAGCCAAAACTTTTTTATTTGAAGCATTTAAGGCATGTGATGCTGTCTTTTGGGTACTTGTGCCAGAGTGTAGTTTCTGTTTTGTTCTTTCCTCATTTAAGACATAAATTGATTTTTCTAATGTCATTCTGGTCTGCAGTGACAAGTGCCTCAGAATTGCTGCATGGTGTGGAACGATTAGCACTTGCTGTTAAAGGATAAACCTAATACTGAAATAACAGGGTGGCTGCAACCCGAGACTGATGGTACTGGCAGCATATGTTTGGGAAGTCTGCGCAACAGCTGATATTATGCCTCCTGCATCTTTGCAGGTCCATCAAACAATCAGTCAGTCATGGAGGTGAGAACTTCCTTTATTGACTTAGTAAAAATAGGGGAGGCTGATGAGTGTCTTCTGTGATTTAGTGAAAGCCCTTCCAGCCATGTCACGAGAGGGGTTTTCACACTGTGTGGAAGGCCTCCCAACAGATGTGGCAGATGCCAGAAACATTTTCCAGTTGACCTTACCAACAAAATTAGCAGAGAGGAAAAAGGCTCCATAGGATTTTACAAATTTAAAAACAAATGATAGATTTTTTTTTTAAGTCCAGAGGAAAGTGCTGTAGTTGTTCAGTTTTAACTTTTGCATAACATAGGAGGGAATTATTGTGCCCTGCTGAGTTACTGAGCAATGCAGTAACTTCAGTAACTTGTGATTTGTTTTTTGGTTTGTTTGTTAGTTTGTTTCATGGCAGCACTGTGCTAACCAGGTAGACCTTCTAAAAAGCAAATTAAGTTTAAAACATCTTGCCCCTCCACAACTCACTCACTGTAATGTCGCTAAAAGAGGTTCTCCAAAAACAGGGGAGTGCTTGCAAGATTGTGCTGTTGGTCTTAGAGGCTTGTTCTGTTACAGTGGTGGTGGGGTTGATGGGTTGTCTATAAAATGCCAAAATGTTGTTTACTAACCATTAAGATGATGAATGTAAAAAGGTGGTACCCACTTGTCTCCATGTGTCCTGAAGAAGCAAATGAAAGTTTGGTTTTAATATGTCTCTAAGTGGAAATAAATGTTAGAAAAATGTTTCCCGGAGTTGTCCCTATACTCTCCTCTCTGATAGCTGTTTGATTGAGGGTGAGAACTGGTATCCCAGACGCAGGCAAGGAGCCAGCCCAAACCAGGCAAAAATGCCCAATTTCAGCCCAAGCACAGCTTCAGAGTGGCAGAACACAACAAATCGAGATGTTACAGAGTTTTGAGATTTGCCTAAGAGCTCAGTGGTTGCAAACCCCCTGCCCTGCTTGCGAGCAGACCATAATGATGATGTGTGTGTGGAGCCTGTTCTACTCCTTGTGCTTCTACGTAGGTGTGGGAGAAAGGTGAACATATGCTTTTGAAGAAGCTCTCATATCCCTGTTTTCTTCTGAAGGTGCCATATGTGGTTTCTGAGTCACTGGGACATAGTTTACCCTGTGATAGGAGTAGCTCTTGACAGCATTGCTGGTGTGGCGGGCTCAGAGGTCAATATGGAGGTTGATGTGCTTTGGATCTGAGATTCATATTCTGCACCATCCCCTCAGCTAGTGGTGGTGACAAGCCCAACAGCAGTGGTGACAGCTGGGCTGCAGGGGCTTGGGGTCATTCTTCTCTCGGTCTTTTTTTTGCAGACATCTTCCCACCTTGTACCGCAGCTGCTCACTCACCATTCTAACCAGTGGAAACCCTTTTTTAGGCATGTACAATATTTGTCAACAATGGGGCATCTGAAACTGGCCTGGAGTTATGACTTTCACTGTGATGCCATTCCCATTTTTAAATCTTGAAGCAGTTTGACATGTCTTATGGCAGTGTGTCTGCAGACGACCAATTCATCGTGGCTTGAGAATGCACACAATGTCCCAAGCAGACGTTCTCTTTTTTGTCATTGACTGTTGGCTAATATAAACAATATTCACTTCTCAAGTTGCACAGATATGCAAATGAACCTTTCATAGGATAATGGCCATATGAAGCTTTGCTAGCAGGCATTCACAACATGTGGAGGCACGTTCGTGCCAGATGCTTGCAGGGTTTTGGCAGTGCTATTCGCTTTTCCAGTAGGATAGTCAGTACCAGGCTATTTTGGGAGATCCACTGCAGGCCCAAATCAATGATTGGTGCTTCTTTAAAAGCATCAGGCAATAGCATTCTCCAGGTTGCCACAGGATTAGCTGGTCCCTACACAGTGGCATTCTCTTTCCTAAAGCACTTGGCTTGTCTAACTGCTAAGAAGTCTTCCTCAAACATCGAACCAATGTCAAGTTACAATATCTCTGAGATGTGATAGTCTTTCATGACACAAACAGAAAAATGTATCATTCTTAGTGAAACCTTCTGGGGAATTATGTTGTGATGGAATGAGCAAAGCTGTAACAAAATAATCAGATTATTTTGTCTTTTCAAACTAAGATAAAAACTTCTATCACTGTATATAGGCTTTCATAACAACGTAAAAGCCAGTCATACATGGAACCGTGCAATTTTTACTTCTTTATTTATCAGGTTAAAAGTCTCTCTGATATATTGAGGTCTGTTGCCTTATCGGATATGGGAGAACATCGATCTGCTTTCCCTTTTTCTTCTTTGAGGCTTAAAGCTCACCTAAAGTGGCTGAATTCCGTTTATAGGTTGGCTAGCAGCAGCTGTACAAATGAGATGGTTCTGGAGCTAGTGACCAAGCCAAACTCATAGTCTTTGCTTGCATTCAAGTCACTTCAGAAAGTGACCAGGTCCCATCCTAACCATGGAAACCCACCACTTCCATTTCCACACCACCCACTAAATGTTGTGGTGCAGCAGCCGTGGCAGGACAAGACAGCTCATTGCTTTGGGAAAACAGAAACTGGAACTGAATCCAAATGCTCACTGCACAGACCTTCCCCTAGTGCTCAGTATTGTGTATGGGGAGGGGAAAAGCGGCAGCTACTGCCAAACAGCGTGGTCCATAGGGACTTCCTTGGAGTGGGGATGCCACGCGAAACATTTCTGACTTTCAGTAAGTTCGTCTTCAAGAGGACAGGTACAGCCCTTCTCTTAACTGTCTTCTTATTTGAGTGGTCACAGGTGACTTGTCCTGGGTTTCACCTCAGAGTTTTACTCTGAGACAACGATAACAGCAGGGGAACCAAAATGTGTCTTGCATGGCACAATGGTTTTCATTGTTGGAACTATCTGGAGTTTTGGACTCTTCTTTGTTCTGCTCACTGCAGAGTTAAGGTTTGCAGGTTAAAGCTGACAAAATATTTTTGTACATAGCGAAGAGATCTGTGCTACATCACCCTCTCACTGGGAAGATCTCTGTCCTAACACCTCTGCTCATGGAGCTGGAGGACCAGTGCTTTGCCTGTTTTTATGTGGGATTGTTAGGAGGAAAGGAGAGCTCTGAGGGGTCTCTGTCCTCCCTAACCCACCTGCATGTCCTGCTGTTGGGCTTTCAGCCTGCTACTGCTTGTTCAACAGTCAAGGCCTTCAGAAGTGCATTGCTAATACCAGCTTCTTGGAGATTACTGTTACCCGTTCATGCCTCGCAGTGCTGCTTCTCACTAGATCATGTTTACTCTGTAGACATCTATTTTAAATAAACTAGAGCTGACTTTAAGTAGACTGAATGTTTGAAGGACCTCTGCTTGCATTTCTGACAATGGATGCAATTATTCCAGCACTGGCATGACTGTTTTGTTTGCCAAATACTGATGTGATTTATTTCTACATTAGCCTGAAAAGTGGTACAGCTAATGACAATCAGCTCCAACATCTTTTCATGATTGCCTATTATTGTCCTTAACCAGATTAATTTTCTACTTTCTTTGTTAAAAATGTAGAAGGTGAAGAAGTAGTTGTTTCACTGATCAATATTGCATGATTGAGAATAGCCAGAATTCAATCTGCCATCAGGAAGGCAGAACTACAGCCTTGGTTTCTGGTAGTGACTCACTACATAAAACAAGCAAGATAATCCCCAAGGCTTAGACTTTTCATGCACTCTGCATCATGTTAAAAACATTAAAATATTAACAAACTTTGATCCCAGTGCAGCTGGATGCTCACTCAGCTCTGTTTTCAGACCATAATGCACTCAATCTTTTGAGTCTGTAGTAAACTTCAGAAAACAGCCTGCAAGCCAGAGCATCACCATTCAGCAGCATCTAAACACCCTCTTCAATTATTTAAAAGCCATTCTGAGAGCATCTTTGGAGTGGTGTTACAGATATTTGTTGGTATTACATTTTTTCAATAAAAGACACATCTGGCCATCACCAGTTCTTGTGAATGAGATCAGTTCCATTTCTGTGCAGCAATCCTACCACCTCCTTTTCCTTAAGACTTTGAAACTATCAGTGTCCTTCTTGTGTTTATGCCATGAGGATGAGACCTTAAATATCTTAAAGGCATTACTTGGTAGCTAGTGGTTCTAACACATGAAAACCACTGAGATCAAGTTTCAGGAAGCAAAAGAGGCAGTTGAAGGAATACATATTTTTCTTTCCCTGAATATTTCAACTGAACCATTAGGCACTGCCCAGCTAGCAAACCCTTTCTCTTTCTCATGCACACTTCTCCCTCACAGCCTTTCTTCAGGGACCTTGGTGGTGGCTGTAGTGAGGAAGTGCCTGTGTGAAGAAGACAAATTAAATCACTGCCAGATCTGCCTCCTGCACTGAGCTGCCAGTTCAGCACTGATGGGGTTTTCTTCACAGGCTCCCACAGCTTCATTGCATAAGGCTGCCATCCCAAGCAGATCAGGAGGGCCTGGAGAAATCTGCCTGCTTGCAATAGAGCAGTCTTAGCGTTGCTATTACCTGACAAGTGAGTAGTGAAAAGCTAAAAAGCAAAGGGAGGGGTACTGGCCTGTGTTCCATTATTATTTTTAATCTTCCCCTTTTTATCTCCTCGCTCAAGACTGATTGAGCTGTGCCTAAGGAAGCTTGGAGTATTTCCGAAACTTACTTCATTTTGAAAAGGTCTTCTGAAAATTTTCCACCAGTTATGGCTATGTGAAATCACACATCAGAAAGAGTTCTAGTGTTGCAAAACGACATGCCCATCATCTCTACATTTCTCTCTCTGAATCTCTTTCAGCATTTCTCCTTTAACACTCAGCAATGCCCTTGCCCAGTTTTAATTGCTACTTCTCTTTGATTTTTGCACAGCAAATGCTTTTCAGACAGTTTCACCAGAGGAAGCTGAAATATCAGCTAAGGGTGATGGAGAAGGGGCTGAAGAATAAGTGCACATCTGGGACAGGCGCTTAGGAAGAAATAGCTCTCACTGGAGTTTGGAGGTCCTCAAGTGACCAGTGGCTCTGGACTTGTATTTCCTACTGAGCAGCAACTATTTTCACTTGCTGATGTGAATTTCCAGATCATCAGACAGACACTAAGAAGCCCTGCCCACTATGGACTGGCTGTGAATAGAATGAAAATGAAATAATAATCAAAATAGGCAAATCTGAGTCTTTTGTTGGCATTGGCAATCAGGTTTCTAGCAAGTGACTTTGGTGACCCTGAGATAGAGAGCCACTGAAGCTGGAAAGATAACTAAGGAGGTAAGGAGATGTAGAGGATAACAGATTCAGACCTCCGGTAGGCTGAATTGAATACAGATCATAAGTTTGCTTTATTTGTCTTTTTTCCACCAGAAATTTTCAGTGTGTCACTGAAGTTCTGTTCCTCAGTTTCCCTCAGACAATATCTCTGTTTGGCCAATTTCTGCTTCAGTAGAGGGACAAAACACTTTATATCTTTATTTTCTAAGTGATTACAAGATGCTTTATTTAAAACTCTTGACTTTCTTACTGTTGATCTTACAAAGAGGCTTGATTGTGCTCACAAAGGATGCATCCTACCTGCAGAGGGATAAACAAGCAGGTTAAAACTGCCTGAATGAACCAAGTAGCATTTATTAAAACATAAAACAGACCTTAGCAATTAGGCTAAGGAAAAAACACTTGAAAGAATAAAATTGCTTTCTTGCTGGTTAAGCAGCTAGTCTCCATTCAATTCCCAGACACGTGAAAAAGTGTATTTTCCAGCCTAGTTTGATTTTATTAGTAACTAAAATCTAAGACTGATCACAAAAATATAGGTGACAATGTCATGTTCCTGCCAGGGGCAGAGTCATGTTAATCACAGAACTATAGAATGGTTTGGGTTGGAAGAAGGGACCTTAAAGATTACCCAGTTCCAACCCCCCCTGCCATGGGCAGGGACACCTCCCATCAGACCAGGTTGGTCCAAGCCCCATCCAACCTGGCCTTGAACACTGCCAGGGAGGGGGCAGCCACAGCTCCTCTGGGCAACCTGTGCCTGTGTCTCACCACCCTCAGAGCAAAGAATTTCTTCCAAATATCCAATCTAAATCTACCCTCTTTCAGTTTGAAACCATTCCCCATCATCCTATCACTCCATACCCTCATAAGAAGTCCCTCTCCAACTTTCCTGTAGCCCTTTCAGGTACTGGAAGGCTGCTCTAAGGTCTCTGCACAGCCTTCTCTTCTCCAGGTTGAACAACTCCAACTCTCTCAGCCTGTCTTCATAGGAGAGGTGCTCCAGCCCTCTGATCATATTTGTGGCCCTCCTCTGGACTCGCTCCAACAGCTTCATATCCTTCTTGTTTTGGGGGCTCCAGAGCTGGACACAGTAACGGCAGCAGATGAATGAAAACAAATGGACCACCATACACCTGGCCCAGACTGGCAGCATGTTTTGCTACAGGTACAACATAACTTGCTGACAAGCGTTCTTGACCTGTGGGATAACCCCAGAAAGGGCCAGGTGTACACGCCCAATGGACAAATGGTACATCAGACATTTAAATGCAGCACCAGGCTGATTAGAAAAAGGATAAAGCTGCAATGCAGAACGTGCATAAGAGAAACTATGGCAAAGGTGCTCAGGAGTCTGTCTGCAAGGATGGCCAGTAATATGCCTGCCTGCCTGGCACCTACCTAGGTGAAGAAAACCTGAAGATTATTTGAGTACCGAAGCGAAATCAGCAGGTCTGCAGATCCCTTGCTATGGGGAGAGACAGACCACAGAGCAAAGAAAACAGATGTAGCTACAACAAAACCTAACATGTGGCTTAAATGTCTTCCCTAAGCTCAGCTTTTCACAGTACAGTCCTCACAGGGCCTCTCTCCAGTGAAGTCAAGTTGCTTCTGCTCCCCTGGAGATGGGAAGTGTCTGTGGGTTAATGAGTTACAACTGATGCTGAAGTTAAGCTGTAATTATCCTGCATTTCTGTGCAGTGTTGGGTTACCTGGCTGCAGGGTGGCTGTGGAGGTGTTGTTTCCTGGGGAGGCTGCTGTGGACTTTGAAAGAGGAAAAGTTTTGTTTTTCCACTGGGTAAAGCTACCACAGGGCAGGCAAAAATCTTTGTGCTTATTAGGAGTATGGAACATGTAGGGTGTTCTTGATGAATTGTTTTCTGTGCCTAAGTGTCAACTGGAAAGTCACTTGTGCATCTAAGAAACCAAATGGAAACTGTGAAATGGGATTTTGAAAACAATTACAGCAATGAATTTGGACAATTTGGTGATTTTGAGAACAGCAAGAGTGGATGGAAGGAATACCTCTTGGTACTTCTATCTTATTTGTTCTGGAATTAGGATAGTTGTTTAAAGTCCCTTCCTAATACAGGGGGACAGACAGCAAAGATAACAGAAATTGGTATGGTTCTTAGCAAATAACTTGAAAACCAATATAGTGCACCTTTCTAAAACATCTTTTATACAAACAGTAGCCCAAAGTGTTTAAAAAATCAATATAACTGCAAAATTAAGTGGCGAAGTTTACTGCTAGGAGAGTGTCCTATTTTTGTTTTAAAAGTGCGTGCACCATGATTGCTGCTGCTGTGTAAGTGTTTTAAGTTGTCCTTCAAAACCAGCAGATGAATCAGTGTTTCTGGAAACACTGTTAACTAACTGTTTCATAACCTCAATATTCAACTTCTTGTAGGAAAGTACAAAAATGTTTCCATTTGGAGGATGAGAAGTACATAGGTTTTATTTATTATAATATATATTTATTAACATAGGTTGCCCAGGGAGGGGGTGGAGTCACCATCCCTGGAGGTGTTCAAGATGAGTCTGGATGTGGTGCTGGGTGATGTGGTTTAGTGGTGATGTAGGTAGGCGGTTGGACTGGGTGGTCTTGAAGGTCTCTTCCAACCTCGATGATTCTATGATTCTATTCTATTTGACTTAAACCGCCAGATTGGGTGTGTACTCACAAGTTCCTAGTAGCTGATGTTAGATGTGAAACAGAAGTCCTGGGCACGCAGGGACAAAAGCATTGGCTGCATTTCCAAGTTGCTCAGGAGAGGTCATCTTTTTTCTTTTCTTGTGTTTAGGGAAAGGAGAAACTGTTCTGGATCCTGGCCTGGGAGCGAAGAGTGGGAAAAGGGAAAGAAAGCTGCTTCTTGTAGGGACAGCTGGTGAGGAGACAGAGGAGCCGCAGGAGCAGTTTGGAACTGGGCACTTCTGAGGGAGGGGGGAAGGTGTGGTGGAGACAGAGACTAGTAGCTGGAGAGGAACTGGCTGTGATTTTCTCTAGAACCCTCCACTCATGGTGAGACTGGAGCTGATAGAAATAAGCTCAAGGTGGGGCTTTAAAACACCTGAATCTGACTGCAGCAGGTTGGCATGAAACTGAGCATGGGCTTCCCATCCAGGTGAGGAGGACAGAAACAGTGTGGTGAGGGGTCGGGTGGGCACTGATGATTATTGTGGATGTACTGAGTTTAAGCCTCAGCTCATCTTGGGGACACCAGTAGTATCTCTACACTTTGCTGCCCATACTGCTGGCCAGGCACACAGTTCTGCAGAAGTGTGGATGCTATGCGGAGCTGCTGTGCTATTAGCAATTCCCACCTCCTCAGCAGTGCTTCTTGATAATGAAGTTGTCCTGCTCTCCAACAACAAAATCAATCAACAGGCTCCTCTGGGGTCTCATCACCACCTTGCTGCTTACACTATATAAACCATTTTTTTAACATTCTTACTTCTTTTAACTATTTTGCTGCATAATTGTCTCCTACTCCACTCTTTTGAGACCTCACCTGGAGTTCTGTGTCCAGCTCTGGAGCCCCCAAAACAAGAAGGACATGGAGCTGTTGGAGCGAGTCCAGAATAGGGTCACAAAGATGATCAGAGGGGTGGAACGCCTCTGCTATGAAGACAGGCTGAGAGAGTTGGGGTTGTTCAGTCTGGAGAAGAGGAGGCTGTGCAGAGACCTTAGAGCAGCCTTCCAGGACCTGAAGGGGGACTACAGGAAAGCTGGAGAGGGACTTTTTATGAGGGTATGTAGCAATAGGTCGATGGGGAATGGTTTCAAACTGAAAGAGGGTAGATTTAGTTTGGATATTTGGAAGAAATTCTTTGCTCTGAGGGTGGTGAGACACAGGCACAGGTTGCCCAGAGGAGCTGTGGCTGCCCCCTCCCTGGTAGTGTTCAAGGCCAGGTTGGATGGGGCTGTGAGCAACCTGGTCTAGTGGTGATATTTAAGGTCTTTTCTAAACCAAACCATTCTATAGTTCTATGGTTATATGTAACAATTCTGGTTACTGCTAAAAATCAAGAAGTAAGAAAGCAAGATGATTTTACATACTACCTAGACAGCTACAAAATTACCTCTAAGCCCACTTCCCCTCTGAACAGCTATGCCACAGTAAAAGTCCTTGATAATCCGTGTGTAATCACATCAGGATTATCATCCAGGCGGCAAACCTATGTCCATTTAGGCTGAAACAAGTGTTTCCCTGAAAGATTGTAGAAATGCAGATTTGAATCCTATATCTGAAACACTCTACACCAAAGTAATTATTTTGTTTTTCTTTAAAAATATATAAACAGATGAAGTACACCAGGAATCTTGCTTCCATAATCTGTAGTCAGGGAACAGAGCTGGCGTTGAGGATACCTTTGCTACAGTGAATGAGAAACGTAGTGGTTAAATTTTATTTGGGTCACTTGTAACATTACATTTTCACAGCCAGTTTGGTTGGCAGAATATTTGATTATATATTTTTTGCATAATGAAGGCATGGAAATCCACAGCAGTCTTCCTCAATAAAAGGCAGCGGGATGATACATATTTAAAGAGTCTACATGGGCTTTCCTGTAAGCGTGAGCCTGGGAAGGGAGGCTCTTCCTCCTCTCAAAGCCAATGGAGCGGAGCTAGGCCTTTCCAAAACTGCAACAGCCCTGTGAGGAAGGAGAGAGATGTAAGATGCAGTGACACGAGGGAGGCCGGAAAAAAACCCCAAACACTCTAAAATGCAAGTGTGTAAAGGCATGCGAGAGCCTGCCTTCTGAAACAGAGACCAGGCGGGATCCGGCCTCCTTTGCTGGTGGAATAAGAATGGATTTACATCTCATTTGTGTGATCCTCCGGGGCAGGAATTGGAGCTGAACAAAGGCGTCTTCCGCACTATCGATGAAATCACAAGTATTTTACATAACAGCTAAGTTTTATCCTTCTGTGCAGAGGACTTGCCTGCGCTGTACCCCCAGCCCAGGGCCCGGCTGGTCCGGGCTGTGCGGCACCTTGTGCCTTGGCGGCTGGGGCTGGCTTCCAGCACCAGCGGAGAGCCAAAAGCAGGCAGGTTGCATAAATTCACAACAAAATGAGTATATTGAAATCACAGAGCTTCTATTTCTTCCTTCTGAGCGTGGGCATAAAAAGATACATTTTCAGTAGGCAGGGAGTAGGTGTGTGAGAGAGCAGAGTGTTTGCTCCCTATTCCCACCATCTGGGAAAGGGTGGACGTTTGAGGGGAAAGGATGCTGACAGCAGAGTTCATCTTTGATCAGCACATCACAGACAAGTCACACATCGAGTTGCTGGGTCATAAGTGGTTGCAGAAGAGATGATGGAAGGGACAGACAAAAAGAATGTTACCAGACCACCAGGACTGAAAGATATTCACCCGACTCTTCTAAATGAGCACAAGGATGCAAGAGCTGATCTGAACATGGCAGTGTGCAACCTCTTATTTGAAATCAGTTTGCTGTTGCAAGGCCTGGAGGTTATAAGCGTGATGCCAGTTCTTTTGAAAAGGTTTCCAGGGGAGAGAGGGGAAACCATAGGCTGATAAACCTGACATCTGTACTGGAGAAACTAATAGGAACTATAAAAGTAAGAGAATTAGCAGACAGGCAGTAAAAATGACAAACACCAATCTTAGTGTGATTTTATGCCAAAGTCCTGTCCCTCAAATATATTGGAGTTCCCTGAAAGGGTGCAAAAAAAGTGGGTAAGAATGGGCTGATCAGTATAATCCCCTTGGATTTCCTAAAGACTTGTGAGGAAACCAGGTTGCCTAGAAATAAGGGTAACTTTCCCCTCTGGTTGCCCTGAGTGGTTGGTAAGAGATGATGAGGGCTGATGTGGAGGTGCAGCTGGTGGCTGGTGAAGAAGAAGAGACTGTGCAGAGGGGCAAGTGGTAGGGTGCAGGGAGGAAGGCATAGCAGAGCGGGGACAGGCACTGACCAGAAATAATCCAAGCAAAAGGACAAGGAAGGAAACCAGGGAGGGGAAAAACAGCTGTGGGGAAGCAGCTGTGTACTGCCTTTTTTTGTTTCTAGTTAAGAGAAGCTGAAAATGCAGGGAAGCGGTAGGAGCAGCACTGACAGAGGCAGCCAAAAGAGCCTGCTGGGGCCATGTGCAGGTGCCACTTGGCAGGACAGGGTCTCCTGCAGCGACTCAAGTGAGTACTCTTGGCACAGCAGAGGCCTTGGCTCTACTTGATCTCCGGAGGGAGGATGCTGGTTCCCAGTGGAAGGATGAGAAGCAATGGGTACAAACTGAAATGTGGGAAATTCTGTTTACACATCAGAAAAATCTTCTTTATGGTGAGGGTGGTCAAACACAGACACAGGGAGGTTGTGGAGTCTCCCTGCTTTGAAGATATTCAAAAGCCTAGCTAGCAATGGACAGAGGAGTCAGGCCATCGAGATCAGCAGTCTGGTGCACCAGCTCTGGTAAGGCTTCCTTACCTAGCTGGGAAAAGCAGTATTTCCTTTGGGCAATACGTTGATCTGTTCCTTACATGGCTTTCTTTGTACTTAGGCATTAAAGTGAGAGTCTGATACAACCAGGAGCAGGGCTGAAAGAGGGAGGCGGTCAAGGCACTTACTGCTGTCCTCTAAGATATGGATGCTCTGTGTTTTAAGATTTATTCAGGTTTTCCATACGGGTATGTTGTTTGCCTGGCTCCCCCTTTCTGATTGTTTAAAGCTTATTTATATGATGCTACCTTTGCATTCAGCTTGTTCTTGAGCCCTCAGAGAGTACAATTTAACTTCCAGATTTCTAGGTGGAAGCTTTTAGTGAAGACCTCTCAGAATTGAACCAGCCTTATTTCTGCCAATCAGTACCCAATAAAAGAGTTTTAGTCTTACTAAAAATCATTAGTTACCTTGTTTTTCCAAACACGCTGTTTTTCCTTGTGTGAACAAGCCCATCAGCTAAATTGTGATTAACCCCATATTCTGCATTATATATTGACCCTGAGTCCATTTCTTGTTGCTGCAAATTGAAGTACTCCAGAAAGCAGTTAAAGTTCTCAAGTAACTTAAAGGCCAACTTTCACTTGAGTCATTCAGTGACAACTACAATTGCCTGCAGCATTAAAGCTGACATCTCACAGCTTAGCTGAAGGAAGCTGAGACCCATGGTATTTTCAACAAAAGAGACCTTGACCTTGGAAATAGCTTTTACGCTTGTCCTCCAGTGACTGTACTTGCGCATCTGAAGGTTTTGAGGTTTTGCTGCAAAATTTCCTGGGTGAGAAGAGTGGGATAGATCAAGGGAAGATGATGGGTGAGACTTGGTGACGTTCATGAATGGCTGATGATGGTTGACATTAGTATATGTGTGGTTATTTTCTTCTTTTAATATATTTTACCTTTGAGTCCAGAGGTTTGAATGACTTTTTAAACAGCTGTTTTATGTGTAGTTTAAAAGTAGACAACTTTGTCAGTAAGCCATTAGTTAAAAACTTTCTTTAACTCCCTAGTTAAAGACACCATGTGGTGTCTTGTTAGAAAGCCTAAAGAGGGTTGATAAGAGCTAGGTAGGACTGCCAACATCTTAGTACAAAGAGAAATTAGAAAGCTATCTAGAAACAGTGCATCTTCCATTTCTTGAGAAGCAAACCTCCTGCCTTAAGTTTTCAGAACTGATTGGTGATTTTTAGAGACCTTTGTTTTGCATGTGTGGTTACAGACTACTCTAAGGGTTCAAGTGGTTTTGAAAACTGAAATCTCTTAAATTTTGGGCAGTCAGCCCCTTCAACTGGTTATCTCATAGCTGTTAGTCTTTAGTCTTGTACTGAATAAGTCACTAGGCATGTGCTCTGCTCTTTGTTGCTAATTCTGTTTACAATTTTACTGGGGAATACTCCTCTTCCTACCACAGGTTTCAAAAGAACTCAAAATAACCTGAAAGTTAAAAAGAACCTGAAAGTTTCCAAAGCTAGCCCACTGCCTCCCAAAAGCTACTTTCCTAAAGGCTCAAGCAACCTGTTATACAGTCATCAGTGAACTAACAGCACAGACATAATCAAATAAAACAGTGTTAGTAACTCTAAGACCTGCTTGCCTCTCCTCCTGCTAATGCAGCCTCTTGCTCGAGGATGCCTAGCACTGTCAAAGCAGCCTCATGCATGTGAGATCCAGCAGTGCTGCAATTATGTGAAGAAAGTGTTGACGGTGAAGACATCACCTGAGCATCTCTTGCCAGCTAACACTTCTTGGTTTGAAGGTGGGCGAGGCTGGGAAGGGAAATGTTTTGGGAAATAAAGGGTATGAAGCACTAATTACCTCTAAGCCCTTCTCCCACTTGGCATTTCTCTTTCATTAGTTTCTCTGGCTGTTTCTTATAATTGCTGACAAACTAGTCAAAATCATTGCACTCTTCACTAGCAGCTGTTGAAGAAATTAAACATATACGCTGTTATTTCCACTGCAGTAAGAGTAAAATACAGCATGAGAAGACATCTGGGCTCACATATACCACAGTGAACATGAATAGATGTCTAAGGAAAAACTACCTCAGAAATTAATTCAGCTTTCGCTGTACAGTCAGCCTGCTTAGTGGGGCCTGCCATCATGTAGAGCCCTCCCATCTGGCTCATCCTGTTGGTGTAGACTTCTGCTCTGTTCTCTGGATTTGGCCGCTCTAAGTATCTGTAGTGACAGAACCTAAAACTGGTATTTTCATGTAATTTAGAAACCTTCCAGCTGTCTGACAGACTGTTACAGAGGTGAGGATATGTTATAGATCCATAAATACGTAGTACTCTTGTAATAACAACAGAAAACCTATGTCAATTTTCTTCTCCCATTTGGCAAGACTCCAAGCATCTGCTGTCTAGGAATATCAACTTTTTGTAGCAAATTGGTATACTGAAGCAGAATAGGTCCAATTTTCTCATTGCCTTAGTGAATGGAAAAAAAAAAAAAAAGAGAAAAATTGCTACCAGACAATAGAAGATAATGAGAATGATTGGCCCAGGTTTATGCTCCTTAGAACATGCCTCTGGCAATAATACAGCTATCACATTCAATTTCATTTTAAAATAACAAAAAAATCCCTATTTGTGTTTTACTCCTTTAAACCAAATCAAAATTGGGACAGCCAGGGAACAGACCATCCATCTTGCATTTTGGGACATGTTCGTTTGCTGAGTTACCCACATGCACTAAAGAAACTCCTCCTTGTATCAGGTGTTGGGGCTGGAAAGGTCTTGATCTTCAAGTGAGGACAGATTTAAACTTCTTTGGGCAGATCTAGCCATAGTCATTATCTGATCATCTAATCTCTGCTCCTGAGGCTGCTGTCTGCCCAGATTTTCTTGACGCTGGGAAGCAAGGAGGGATCCATGCCTCACAACTGAGCTAAGCGGTCTGCTCTCCAGCCATGAGCATGGCAGGCAGAGACAGCAAAGAGGTGAACGGCTCCTGGTGGCACTTTGCTTTCTAGATGTTACAGCAATCTCTTGAGTTCATTGAAGTGATTTGCCAGCAGGCTTCAGCAGCAGGGGGGAAACAAAGCAAGTTGGAAGCTGGCTAGTGGGGCAGAGGAGGAAAAGGGGCAGATGAACACAAATTGAGTGAATTTGTCATGTAGCAGCAAAGTGCAAAGGAAAGAGTACTGAACCATAGCTGATTGCTTAAGTTGTGCCTTTTGGGGACTGCATCTGAGGCCGATGTAGGTGAACATCAGGCTTCAGAAAGCACATAGTAACAACAGACATAAGTCTCACTGCTTCTAGCAGGGCAGAAAAGCAGCAGTGACCTACCTGCTGGACCAGCAGCTGTTGCTGCCTAGGGACTCTGACCTTGTGGTACCAGCAAGATGTCCTGGTAGCTTTTCCTTGAGGAAATGCTGTGGGAGGCTGTTTGCTCCTCCCAGCTGCAATCTGGGGAATTGTTAGGAGCTGCCAAATCTGGTAGCCAGACAGAGGTGAGGCTGCTGCAGGTCTGTGTTCCTTGCTCC
This sequence comes from Aegotheles bennettii, assembly GCA_013398125.1. Taxonomy (NCBI): domain Eukaryota; kingdom Metazoa; phylum Chordata; class Aves; order Caprimulgiformes; family Aegothelidae; genus Aegotheles; species Aegotheles bennettii. The sequence goes on from VZRW01010736.1 coordinate 334,637, forward strand.
AGCTAGCAGCGAGGTGGAGCAGGTATGCCCTGCAGACACACAGGACACCTAAACACATGGCTGGCTGCACAGATCAACACAGATGCAAAAACACAAACAGCACCAGTGGCCTCAACCNCTGGCACCTGGACATAGACGAGTCCCTGAGGCCCACAGTCCCACTCCAGTTGCTGGTGCTCAGGCACACAGATACCCACTACGGATCCTTCCAGCCACTGGCCTTAGACCCTCAGCCTACTCAGTAGCTGGCCCTTGGATC
>VZRW01010736.1:347420-401259 GCA_013398125.1 Aegotheles bennettii
CAGTTCAAGAAGGACAGGGAACTGCTTGAGAGAGTCCAGTGTAGAGCCACAAAGATGATGAAGGGAGTGGAACATCTCCCTTATGAGGAAAGGCTGAGGGGGCTGGGTCTCTTTAGCTTGGAGAAAAGGAGACTGAGGAGTGACCTCATCCATGTTTACAAATATGTAAAGGGTGAGTGTCAGGAGGATGGAGACAGGCTCTTCTCAGTGATGGCCAGTGATAGGACAAGGGGGAACAGGTGCAAGTTGGAACATAGGAGGTTCCGGGTGAACATAAGGAAGAACTTTTTCACTGTGAGAGTGACAGAGCACTGGGACAGGCTGCCCAGAGAGGCTGTGGAGTCTCCTCCTCTGGAGACATTCAAAACCTGACTGGATGCATTCCTGTGTGACCTGCTCTAGGTTGTCCTGCTCTGGCAGGGGGGTTGGACTAGATGATCTTTCGAGGTCCCTTCCAACTCCTAACATTCTGTGATCCTCTGTGATTCTGTGATTTCTTTCCAGTGTTGAGAGTCAAGATGAGCTGTGGGGCTTACAGAACTCTTGACTTAACCTTTATCTTGTCATCCTCTCTCTGCAGCTTTAGTGTCCTTGTCCCCTCATTATTGTCCTTTCCCCTGTGTCCTCCTTTCACCTGTCATTCATCACAAGGACAGTCAATCTCTTTGAAAACGTGACTGCTTTTAAGATGAGCTACCTAAGACTTCGCTTCCTTTTACTTTTCTTGAGGAAAAGATGATCTGTGCTCAGCAATTCGCTTTTCTGCAGCAGATCTTTTAGTGGCACCTACCTCCGGAGGTACCCCCTAGAGCACCCTCAGACAAGTGGTCCTAGAAGCACTGCCTCACTTGCCTTTATCTCCTGATCTGCTCAAGAAGTGACTTTCAGATTTGGTGTTTTGCCAGCGGCTCTCTGCTTCAGAAGCATCAGCTGTTGGACACAGCCCTAGTAGGGAATAAAGTGAAGGATTTCTTAGGGTGAAGGAACTGCTTTGTTCTCTTGTGTAGTAAGACCTATGCTGGTGGTGTGTTGTACAGCTGTGTCCAGAGTAATAGGAACATAAAATTTCATGAAGACACATGTTCATATGCTGGAAAGGAATCCTTTCTTCTTAAAAGGCTTGTGCTGGTTTGTATCACCAGTTGATAGCACAGCCTAGTTGAGGTTCCTCCCTCCTCCAGAATAGATGTCTCCATCCCTGTGTCTGCTGGGAGGGGTTCCTGGCATTTGGAGTACTGGAGTACTCTTAGGGAGGGCAGAGTAGGAGCCACTTGGGTAGCAGTGCAGCAGAGCACTTTCTTTACAAATATAAAGCCATGTGTGTATTTCCTGCCTGCTCTTTTCCACAGTCTTCTGTTTCTGTTTCATGTTCCTTTTTACTTAGGCCTGGACAAATGGGATGTTCAGCTGCGCAGGCTCAAGATTTTGCACTGTGTGGCAGAGAAGGCCAGGGGCAAGGAGAATTAATTACTGACCCAGGGATAGCTTGTGTGTATGTGTCTTTAGCATGAGTTTTGCTTTTAGATGCTTGACAAACTCCCAAAGCAGGAGGTAGCATGGACATCACTTGGCCTTCATGGTGTTTTCCGGGTCATTAATGCTGCTCTGCTTGTGCTTGCTCAGTGTCCTGCCAGTGCTCTCTGCAACACACACATTTTCCACTTGAACTGACTTGCCAGAGTGGACAACTTCACATCTGTGGGGTGGTTTATACCAGTGGCAGCTCCAGCAGGCATCCCACACTGCTGCTTGCAGTAGCAGGTAGGTGGGTGATGTGGCCTGTGAAGTAGTTACAGCTGTAGGTCATAAATTTAGCTATAGTTTTCTCATCTTAAGTTGTACCCTGTGTGTGTGGGTACGGGCCTCCTGCTACATAACCTTTGTCAGGAGATTATAATCCTCTGTTCTAGTCAAAGCCTGTGTTTGCTGTCTCACGAAGATGTCTGTCCTTTTTCCTGAAGCTCAAGGTCATCTGATCTCTTTTCTGCTATGCTTCTGCTATTGAGGTAGCCCACAAGCTGCTTGCTGCCTGATGTACAGCTAGTACCTGTCTCCTGCTTTTGTCCTGAGATCTATTCTATTTCTATTGAATTTAGCCTCTAAAGTCCACTTATGTGTTTAAATGCTTATATGATGCTTGGCTCTGATGGCACTAGTGACAGCCACTTTTTTGGGGGCGGTGGAGAACATGCTCAGTGTTTGGAGATGCCTCTCCCTCCTTTATCCTCCCACCTGTCCTTCACTCTTTCCCTTCATCATCACCCTTTCACCTCATCACCAGGGGATGAAGTTTAAACCAGTTACAGTTTACAAAGCTGATGGCTCAAAATGTCTGCAGGTAAGAGAGGTCTGTGGCAACACTGATGTGACAGCACTGCCACTCAGGGTTGTCTTTGCCCACAGCCCTACACAGTCTCTGGCCATGTCCTCCCCATCTCTTCCAGTGCAGCACTAGACCCACTAATGCTCCTCTGCAATGTTGTTCAGTGAGTAGTGGTAAACACGGTAGTGCACTGGCAGAATCCTGATGGGCTGAAGAGACAGACAGAGTGCTCTTGAAAGTGCACTCGTGAATAATATTAATGCATATTAAGGTAACGGTCACAAGTACTATTCACCATCTGAAGAGATGGAAAAGGCAGTCAGCAAATATAGGAACCAAACCCAGATAAATATCACAGTGTTTAAGCCACTGTAATAAACCTGTCAATCTTCTTGGGCAGCGAGAAGAAAATCCCTATTAAACAAGTCAGTGATGGGGAGAGTCAGTTTGCTGAACAGGCAGCCTGGGCCAACCTTTGGGCTGTGGTATGAGAGCACAGTAAAGCACAGTAAACAGAGTGCTGTGGAAGTTCCAGGACAGGTCTTGCTGGGATGGCTTCCAGTAGCTAAGCAAGCCTGAGCAAGGACCGGGAACACTAATGCATGCTGTCTTGGGGAGAATAGACACATCGTACCAGGATTTGTAATGAATAAACAAATTCTGAAAAGACCATAAAAGATTTGATTATAAACTTTTAAGAAAGGGTGTTATATCTTTTAAAAGAAAGAGAAAAGGGGAAAAGTGCCTGTCTTGCTCTTCCCTTACCACTCTCAGTTTTATTAATTATTTGAAAGAAGTGCTGTAACATTAGTAATCTTCCATGAATTCAATAGCAATTTCACAATTTTATAGGAAGCCTATTTGCTCTGACTGTGGAAACTCAACTGTCTGAGTAAACTTGTTCTCCTGACATGTCTCTCATTTTTTTTCTTCACTTCTTAAAGCAATGTTTTGCTTTGTTCTGGTTTCCTATTATTCTTGAGCAACTCTTAAGTTGTTCATATCCTCCCACAATTTCTCATTGAATATAGGTTTCGCAATAAAGTAATTCTAGACATTTTTCTTTCTTACGTGAATGAGCTTTGGTGTATCTGTTTGAGTTTCTTCTGCCATCTGGTATTCTGCATTGAGATCCACGATCCATGGTGTTCACTTCTCACCGGTATTTTCTCCTTTGCAGGTGTTCAGTGGGACTCCTAGGCTGCATCAGAAATCTACAGAAAACATTTGCGGTGGCTCTGAATTCTCTCATCTTGGGCTTTATGTTATTTTGTGCTGACTTGAGGATGCTCCTGTTGAAAAGCAAACAACTAAAGATGCTCTTTCCTCTAGCTGGCTCATTGCACTATGTTTCCACTCTCCTCTTGTTCTGCCATGCAGAAGAACCTGGTTTAATACACAAAACTTACCAGCCAAAGGAAACTGGATGGAGGTTTAGTGTTTGCCTTCATGAAACAATTGGTGATTATTCTCAGAAACTTCTCATTTGCTGAAGCAGAATTTTTACTACAGAGCTAGAAGACAGGCTCAACTTAAATAACTTACGTGAAATAGTAAAATCTTTCTTTTTCTCCTGAATTCACACTCATTGTGGTGCAAGAGGGAATAGTGCATGTATGAAGTGCAGTTAGGATGTAAAATTCCAGCATATGTTTGCCTATTTTCTTACTAGAAAAAGGGCCTAAACTTCACTCTTCAGTATTGCAGTAATTGTATTTCAGGGCAGAAGATCATCTATCTATTTTTTCTAGATGCGAACACTTTAACTACTAGGATGTGTATTTTTACTTTTTATTACGATGTTGTAACAGGATTCCTCGTTCTCCAGGGAGGCTTTTATATATATGTATATTTATATGTGTACATACTGACACACATACACATTAAAAATGGTTTTGTTGTTGGGGAAGAGGGCTCTGAGTCCAAAAAGCTAGGTTTTATATATTTTATTCATAAAAACAGATTTGCAACAATTTATTAAAAATTGATCTCATGCAGTATAAGGTTATACAAGAAATTCTTCATTTACATTTTATTCTGGCAGTTCCAGTCTAGTTTAAAGCATTTGTGCACTAACATCATTGGAAAATGCCGTTGGGGCACAGCCTCTTCATAAATTTACAGTACATTTTTGCTGCAGTATAAAAGAACAGAAACATTAAATAGCTATATTCACTTGGTTGGTCTTGTTATCTGCAGTAAAGTAAAAAAAAATGTTATGGGAGAAACTACAGTATCATTGAGACAAAGAATGTACTGCATGGTTTAAACCTAATAAACGTCACACAGTCAGTATTCACGAAGTTACAGACACACACACACACTCACCTCCAAAGGTCCGATACTTCTGATTTTTTTTTCCTGCTAAGTTGGAATAATATTTCTACAGAGATCTTTGTGTATACATTATATACAATATTGTAATTTTCTCTTTTTAAAAATTAACATTCCTTTTAAAATAAATCAGGCCCTGATGATATTAATAAAGCAAGAGAATACTGTCAACACACATTGAGTGACAACGTCAGTGTTTAGTGCTTAAACAGAGTAATGAGTTCTATTTTATCTGTGTTTATACTTACATGTTTTTGTTCTAAAAGCTACAGATATTTCCATAACCTCTCTTACTGTATGTGCCAAGTGAAATATTTTGTGATGCTCCCGATTGTAAGATTCAGATACATATTCATGTTGGTTTTGGCCACTATGAGGTGTGTTTTATTTTTAATGGAGATTTATGCTAGCTTGTCAAAGCTGCAGTTAAGTCCCTCAGCTAATGAACCTCTTCAGCTGTGCTTTAGTCATTGCTGATCTGTAAACCTTTGTAGGAAAGTCATTCCAAAGGTTTGGTCTGAGGTGCACAGGCGCTGGACATTGAAGCCCAGTGGGTGCTTCATATGTTTCCCCCCGTCTACTCTTAGCTAATGCCCTGGCAGTGAGATGCCACATTTCCAGTCCCTTGGAAAAAGAAACTGTATGTGCATCTCACCTGTGCCTGAGGGTTTGGCTCCAGAGCTGGTCCAGACGGTATGCCACTATTGTTCCTCCTAATTACCTTGGTTCAGGGGATGGACCAAAAGTATAAAAAACATTGTTTTTTTCACAGTCCTTTTAGAATTCAGATAAAATATTCTATCGGTAAATTTGATTTGTCCTCTCTGTTACCCGCTACAACTGTCACACACGCAGGTACAAAGCAAACATCGTGTATATTCACATCTATGTGCTCTGCAGGCTTTGCCTGCAGCAGCAAAGTGCTGTGCCCTAAACACCCCTCCCCCCAGTCCCAAGTCCACTAAATTAATTTTATTGTAATTATGTGTGACATAATTAAAACAAACTATGAAAAACAATCCATCCTGTGACATTAAGACTTTTTACTATCCATCTGTCTTCAGCTGCTTGAGTTATCAGCCCCAGGACTTCTCCAGACAGTTTAGTATATTATGGTTGGTGGTATTTATTCTGAAATTGGTGCAGCAACTTTGCTAAAAATGAAGCTGCAGATGGTCAGCAGTCACTACCATCACCCCTGGAGAAGGGTGAAGTGCTCTGCCCCCAACCAGCAACTCTCCAGCTGGTGACAACTCGAGGCTGGAGCTTCAGCCTCTGCTTGGGTCTCACGTACAGCTGCAAGCTAGAGGTGACCCTGCTCACAGCACTGCAGAGTCTCAATGACACCCGAGGAATCATTTCTCATAAACCTTCTTTCCTATCGAACATCGCCCCTGAAATGAAAACAAGCAAGACTAACCAGTGCAGAATGTTTCCAGCAATTTAACACAACTCTTGTAAAAACGAGTGTGTCTATTTCAATAAATATGGTATAGCTCAACCGTTTTATGTTCCTTACATGGATACAGTATAGAATTGCATGTTCTGAGCAGCCACATAAAGCTCAGTGACATTTGAGTGTTTTTGTTTTTTTTCCTAGTGTCTTTTTTGCAAGATCCGTATTTCCCAGCCTCCTTGTTGCGAGTAGAAATTTGGGAAGAAACGTTTTTCAGTGACTTCTATGTGAAGAAATAAAAACTCCATGAATAAGGCTACAGATCAAACTCCTCGTGTCCTTCTCCTTTGCCTCCCCACACGAGTTACACGGGCACTCCTGTGATGACGGCCTCAGCGGTAGTTCCTCTGCAGTAAGAGCCAATGTTATATGTTTGTAGCAGAGTTCTAGGTCAGATGTTTAGTCCAGTCATTGAGTACTTAAAAGCAGTTCAGGAAGCACTGATCCCCCTTTCCTACAGCCCTGAAACCATTACTCGGAAGGAGGGTGGCACGTGTCTGTGCCGAGGACTGGCGCTGGGGCTTACGCACGGACTGGCACAGCTAGCATCAACTCCTCCTATGGATGGCAAATAGGCATGATGAAGAATGGGCAGCTGCAAAGACAGCCGACGCTGTATGCTGTGAGAGAGAGACAGAGAGAGAGGAGTGTTAGCCAAGAGGAAAATGTAATATGTTACACGTTTGATATGTTTGCAGGTAGCTGCAAGGATATTTTCTGCGCCTGCTGCTGTGATAGAGAGGGTTAATGCCCTGGCAGCAAGCATTACAGTCACTGCTGTTGAGCTATGCCACCATGGTGTTATTTCCCCTTGGGGAATTTTTCTGATAGCCTAGACATGGCAAAAGAATCTCAGGGTGTGTTCTCAGCATCACACAACCTTCTGAAATTCCCAGGCACTTTCAGGTTAATTGCTAGACTGCTGATACCAGAAAAAGGGAAAACCTCAAGTCTGCAATGAGGGTTGGCAAATATGGCTTGGCAATTCCCCCACCCCTTTCAAAGTGATCTACTGCATGCAGAGCCCCGGCTAACTGTGCAGACATGCACGAGGTCACAGGCTGAGTTTTCAGACATATATCACTTAGCACAAGGATGTTAGAATTAAGGATGGCATTTTTGCAACTCCAGCTAAGGCAAACAGAGGTGAATGGAGGGAGACAGGAAATTCGAACTGATGGCTTTTTTCCAAGTAGTTCCTCTTTGCAGTTTAGGTCTGTACTTTTGAGATGCTGCTCTCAAGTTCCCAGAGTCAGTGCTGTGGGACTGAGGGGTCAACACTCCAAAAGCAGTGTAACCTACCTCCTACACCAAAATTCAGTATTTATGAACCAAACATTCTGTATCTAATTTCCCTAGAAGATTGCCATTGTGATAACTGGTAGGGCTTTGTTTTGGTTTGTTTGTTTGTTTTTAAAGGGACACTAAACCTTGATCTCAGATAGCCCAAATAACCCCTCTCCATGGAGGGGACAGTGCAGTGAGACACAGGCTCTGCCAACCCCATGCTGTGGAGATACTGTTACCTTACACAAACTCAAAATTCAGTTGAAGTTTTTTAATGCGAGAAAAGTTTTCAGTGATAAAGAAGTTATCATACCAGGATTGCTTCTGCATTTGGAGACATTCACTCTTGAAACACGAAGGGACTTTTTAAAGAGAAGACAGATGTCAAAGTGACAGACCTGAACTGAAGACTGGCTTTTTGATCCCAGAAGAAAAATGCCCATACAAAGAATTGTATCAGTACAATAGAGTTTTAAATTTATATTTCCCTGTTATCTGATATAATGACTGTGTATAGACAGCCCCTTCTAAGAAGTCTGTGTTTGAAAGCTTGCCTTTGGACAGCCTTTCTGATTCAAATGACATTTCATTTCTTTTTTTGCTTTGTGTTAGGAAGTGGAGACAGCTACCAAGGTATCCAAAGCACTGCTCGGGGACTAAGCACTATAGTTTTCAAATTCAAAAATGAAAGAAATGTAATGCTGATTCTCTAGTTTCTTCACTATAAACTAAGGGTTGTTTATACAGAGATGTGGTGGAAATAGTTGTAGTCTGCCTAGATGGGAAACTCTCAATTTTTTTTGCCCACAAACTCTCTTTGAAAGTTTGATGCAATATTAATCCACAGTGTTGATCATTGTAGTGCTGGCAATGCATCCCTGGGATTAAACAAAATCCATTCATTGTTATTTTGCTACTGTGCCCGACTCTTTCTGGTGCCATCAATGAAATTGTGCCTTGTTCCCAAGGAGTGCAGAGGTGGCATGGCTCGCTGCCTCCATGGGCTGAATCCTTATAAGCCTGACACTGTGGATTGTCACTCTGTCTCACATTGCAGGGTCAAACACAGAGTTGCCCGTGCTTATTTTCCCACCAGTGGAAATGCTTACTTTGTTCAACTGTTACAGACTTCTCATTAAAGAGTTTTTTGAAGCTTTTCCAAGGGAAGCCAGTTGTATAATCAAGTGAATGGGATTCTTTTTCATCCATTTAAGTGTTAGCCATACCATCAACAAAGCATGTTTATTTGGCTTTGCCAACGGTGGCTGCAGTGGGTGGCAAATTTTGCTTTAGCTGTGCTAGAAGTTTACTTGCACTTGAAACTTGGTTCCTGGAATTGAGGCAGAGGACTGTAGCCTGGAGACTCACTCACAATTAAAAGTTTAGGCAAAACTATTAGGCAAAAAAAGCCAAAATAAACCAAAACAAGTAACAAAATCCAAATAAAACTGCTACTTTGTCCTTAACTGAAAGCACCTTGCCTCACTGTGTAGTTTTCTTTTCCCTTCAGTATCAACGCTTTTCCACCTCCTACACCCCTGCCTCGTTTTGTCAATGCTTTTCAGAATGGTGGCACACCATTTGTTTCGAGCTGTTCACACAATACAGATATGGCAAAGCATGTGGTCAGGTATGTTGGGGAGGGAACGGTTAATATCAGTGGTTTTCTACAACTGCTGAAGGAGACGGAAAGGAAAGGTGGTGCCACACACAGAGCAGCCACTTGTCAGGTTACTGTGTTAGAACAGCGCATGTATCCTTAGCTCTGTACAGAAAAGCCATTTATCAGGGATAAATTAAATCAAGTAAAAACTTGACTTCCAATGTCAATGCACATAGGAACACAATGCAGTGCACATGGGAATGCACAATGCTACAGAGGGGAAGAGACATTTGGAAAATAGTTTGATTCTGCTATACAAAAGCACTGGTGAGTTCCATTAGTAAGTAAGGACTGGAACGACTGCTGCTGCAGTCAAACACCTGAAGATCTGTGGAAGCATCTAGACTGTGTCTAAGCATTCAGGCATCATTTCAACCGATTCATCAGCCCATTAATGTTGATTTTTAGCAACTGCTGGAAAGCTGGAAAAGTTCTAAAAGACTACAATAAAGCAAGATGCAGTACTAGCAAGTAAACTAACCATTCTAAATCCACCTTATTTTAATGACAGGTTTGAGTAGGATCATAGATAGACTAATATGAACAGCTGTCAGTGAAGAAACTGAATACAGGACACATGTTCATGCCAAGGCATGTGGCTGTAATGCAATAATCCAGTCATAACTAATTTTTTTATGAGAATTTTTGGTTACTAAAATTCACATAAATGGCTCAAGCAGAGTATTTGACTGTCTTTTAAACACTGCTGAAAGCAAAGCCTTAGCTCAAAAAATATCAAGGTAGTTTCTATTATAGTGGTTACACAGCAATTAGCTGTTTGAAGGTTACAAAAATGACCACTTATAGGAAATGCTCTGCAAAAATGGCAGGTTTTAGTGGGGTCCTGCAGAAATCTATCATCGCATTTACTCAGATATCTGGAAGACTGTTACATATTGTTGCTGTTAAAATGAGAACAGTATAAATTCTAATGGTGCCAAAAAACTAATTCACCAAATGTAGGTCACTGATGAGACAGGACAACATGCAGGAATGAAGATGCAAAAAAGAACGTCTTTAAGGTCATGGAAGATACCCCTTTGAATGCATTTGTGTGGCCATCATGCAGATAAGCTGACTGATGTGATCTTTAGCTAAGTAAGCAGATCACTATCAGGCTGGAATACAAATAGTATCCTGATTCATATCTCAGTACACTGCACTGATAAAACTGGTATGGAAGTAGCATGTTCAGATAAGGTACAACAACCTTCCCCAGCAGGTCACAAACCCAAGACAGAGGAAAGAGCTGACTTTGTGTGAGAGGCACCCCAGACTACTGGGAAATTAACAACTATATCTATCCTAAACTGGTTTAGGTTGCTTTCTGGACCTGAGATGAACTGTCATGGTGCAACTCTCATCCATGTAGCTAAGTTCCCCCCTGTAGAGGTTGACCAGAGGGCTACCTGATTGTTGATTGACAGAGCAGCCCTACTGGTCATTACATGCAGGTGCTAATTGTTTGGTAATAATAAAGCTAATTGCTTAACAAGGGGGTGGACCTTAAAAGGCAGGGCTCGAGGCACTGGGGGACCTTCAGTGCCTGAGCACTGGGGGAAGGAGCAGGATGTGCTCTGTGTTGGATGTTGAGAAACTACTCAACCTACAATACCAGCAAGAACATCGAGTGCTAGGAAGGGAGGTCGGCTCTGTGCACCCAGCGCTCTGGGGCAGCTTGCTGCCAGATCGAGATACACCACCTAGCTTCGCCTGGATCCCCGACACATCGCCTTGCCTGGATCCCCAACACCCCCAAACAGGGTTTCCAGATACCAGACTGGGCCTGAGCATCACCTGGGAAAGCACAAGCTGATGCAACTGTGCATCTGAGCAATGATGCATGATGCAACTGTAAGTATGCTGATAAGCACCATGGAAAATCAAAGTGCAGAGCTTGAGCCTGTGCATCAGCATTGTTTTGTCTACTGTAGGAAGAGTTAATTTACTCTGTGTAGCCAGTGTGAACAGGAGACAAAGCAGCCAGCTCTCAGTCTTTGCTCCTCATGTCTGGTGGCCTGACTGGGTATGGTAAATTTTATGTGGCACAATGGATAACCTACTGGGTCCTGCCCAGCAGGAAAGGCAGTAAGAGGCAAAGTGAACTGTGAATCATCTATATTCATGCTCTAAGGCTGCTTTACAATCGTACAGACTGCATTTTCCTTAGGTGCAGGGTTCTAAATCTGAGCCAAGCACAAACCAAATGTTTTTCACATTCTTATTGAGAGTATATAAACAACACCCCATAAACAAAGGTGAAACAAATTCCTGAACCGCTCAGCCTGAAGTGCATGTGATCTGCTGTGCCTTCCCTTTGGACACAACTGTAGAATAAGGGATCACACTTTCAGTTAGTCAAATGTAGCACTAGTGGTAAGAAAAAATGATAAAATCCCAAATCCGGCTCTTTTCTTCACTCTACAAGAACTTTCATACTGGCAGATGTCAGCTGTCAATAACAGGAAGCTGGGATGCTTCTTTTTGCTATAGCCATTAAAGAGTTCACATTTCTGCAGCAAAATATTATCTTAACATCCTCCTTTCAGAGGTTGTTGCAAACATGAAATCTTTTTCAGACTAATGTCCTTGAAGTTTGTGTTCTTGTATAAGAAATAGGTTCAGGAGATTGTGTGACCACCTATCAGATGCCCTATGTATGCAGTGAAATGAGAGAGAAGGCACAAACTACAGTTTGTACTGAACTCTTTTGACAAAAATTATATATTTAATAAGCATGGAAAGCCAGAAATGCTTTCAGACAAGTTGAAAAAAAAAGTACATGTAAGGAATGATACTCTTAAAGAACAAAACTTTGAAAAGAGGCAGTCTCTTGTCAAAGAGAGGAAATCACAAAACCCCAGTACTGAAGACAACTGCACTTCTCCTCTCTGGCAGATCCACTGTGCCTGGGCAGTGCAGCTCTGGTACCCAAATTGTCAACAGATCCTCAGGGAAGACATTGACCCTTGGACCTGGAACAGCCGAATAAGTGGTGAATGACACTGTTTTGATTTAGCAGGACTTTATTAATTGCTTTTCATAAATGTCAGTGGCTGCTCAGATTTGTACTGACCTGCTCTTTAAGACCGCTAGGAAATCTCAGTCTAATCATCAGTTACCACTAGCCTAGAGGAGGGTCTGTCATCACTAAATGTTTTACTTCTTTTTTTTTTTTTCTGTATTAAATCTGATTTGGGAGAATTGGATTATCTGAGTGTCTGTGTTTTTCTTAGCATCTCTCTTAATGTAAGGAGGCCATGAGGCTGCATTCACACTACATTATTTCTGACAAATGGTGCTGGAAAAAGACAGACCTCTACTAGCTATGCATTAAAGCACTCTACTGACTCCACAAAGTCACGGGAGCTTTCTCAGCGAGGGCCCCACTTTTGTGAAATAACCAGGTAATTCAGCTACTGGGGGCTTTAGTTTGGTGCATATATGTGTGTGTGTATTAGCTACTGTGCTGGTTTGGGTTGGGTTTTTTTTGAGTACAAGGACAGAGTCAGAAATCCATGTGCTTTCTAGCTCCAGGTAGTACTAGGCAGAAACTGCTATCTGAAATCAGGTTTTCTGTCACTGATGTAACATGTGGCTCAGCATAGCAATTTATTTAATTTATTCTGTTTTTAAATAGGCTTTTAAGTTGCCCCTGTACAAAACAGGAGTCTGATAGCTGTTAGCTCAGGTCCTGATGAAGTGGTGCCTGCCTTGGGGAAAGGACTGATCCAGAGACAAAGGAGCACAGAGCTTCCCTGATCTCTGGCCCACAGCAGGCCCTGCTGAGCTGGCAGAGGACAGTATGTGAGTTTATTGTATAAGTTCCTGGAGAGAAAAGCTGATATCATAAGACTCTTGCCCTCCTCCTCATGAAACCAGCAAGTGTTTTGTGCCATCCTCTCCTTGTAGCCACCACATTGTTTCTAAGGGAAACTACTTGGTGCAGACTTTCCTATGCCAACACTTGGGTCCAGCTGCTATGGTAACGTTGAAAAGCCCTAACACTGTTTTTCATTTCTCAGCTAGCTTAAGATTGAAAAAGAGAAAAATGGCTATGTACATCATAAACCCCTCTGGCTGGTGTGTGGATGGACTTGGATGGTTGACAACAGTCATAACACGTGTGTGCACACATGTACATCCTCTTCGGTCCTTCATATATGTTGGTTGTGCACAACTTGTCCTGTAACTCTCTACAGAAACTTTAGACATCATATTATGGATGTTTCTGACAAGATGAAAGAAGTATGTTAGTTTGCCTTTGGGGCACCTTGGGATCTAGTCCCCTGACATCCTCTAAATCTGGTGGGGATGGTGAGCTGGGGGCATGGAGGCATCACAGTACAATGTTGCTGCCCATTGGTGCTTCAGGAGATGGAATTCACATCTTCTGTTGCTGATGGTCCGGGCTCTCTCTGTAGCTGGGACTGGCTGAAGCAGTTTACAGTGAAGGTTTTCCCATAAAAACGCATGAAACAGAAATATGAATTTTGATGAAAGGCAGTCATTTAAATTAATATTTTTTCAGCAAGGCAGCTGGTGTCCAGGATGAAATTTATGGCTAAAACAGTAGAAAGCTTATGTGCAAACACATGCATACCCGAGAGAGCAGGGGTGCCTACTTCTCTACCAGTATGTGATGGTGTATACTTACTGTTCTGGAGAGTTGATGTCTTCTATAGGTTCTTTGCTTGTTTTGGAAGGGTCTGATGAGCCCCATTGTGCTGGTGGATTTTGATCAAGATGATTTTTCAAAATGGCTTTCTCACCATCTAGATGAATAACACATTCAATTTTACTTTACTGTGACCAAATGCCCATTTTAAATTGTTTCATTTAAAAATTTCCCAGATGTTCATAATGCTGCAAAGTAAACTCTTTCTGCCTATATTCCAATACAGCCTCAGATTTCCCTGTGAGTTCTTGGAACTCTTATGCTTTCAGTGATGTGGTCCTTCTTAGGAACTACCATGAAGAAACAGAAAAGGTATAAAACCTCTTTTTGTCCTTCCTTTGCTTCCCCCCCCCCCCTTAAAAAATATACAGAAAGCGAACCTTGTTGCTCACCTCTATGTAGCCCTATCATGCTCTCTCACCTACTTTTAGGCTGTGCAAAAAATTAACGTAACTGCACCATATTATGTTGCACTCAAAAATTGTTACCTTTTCATATAAATAAAACCACTTTTTAAAGTCTTTTCCTAGAAAAACTGTAATATCATTGGTGTATAAAACCTTGGTACTCTTGCAATCACATAAGCAATTAAGTGCCGTCATTTAACTATCTGCTATCATTTAGCGTGGAAATATAATTCATATCAGTTGCACTAGCCCATAGGAAAGACAGCTAATGATTTAATTAAGCTTTCTCCTGCATTATTCTTCTCTGCATAGTGATAACGTAGAAGATCATAATTTTCCCCATAGGTAGCTCTGCTTGCTCCCCCCAGGAGTCCCTGGCTAGCTGTGGCATTGGTCCCCCTGAGAAAGGCATGGACAAATGCAGTCACTTTAAGACGACTGTCTTTGGTGGAGATCCTTTCTGTTCCTGCCTGCTTTTCCAAAGTCTCCTGCTGTGTTAAGCTAAATAAAGTCACATGGAAAACATCTGAGTAATGAGGACAGCACACAGTTTTCATAAATAATTACAGAGCAGCTCCAAATCCATCACCAGCAGTTGTTTGCCACACACATAGAGAAACAGTGATTGCTGCAGGCATTAAGGCAGCATGGAAAAGGACTCTAAGGTAAAAACTGGAAAAGAACACTGGAGGATTTGAATGTAAAAAAGGATATGAGGGGGGAAAGCAGGAAAATATTGAAGAGAAAATTAAAATAGCATGAAAAATCCAGTGCATGTTGGAGACTTAAGCTGCTTTTTTGTTCTGCTAACATTCAGAAGCCCCAAATAATGCTCAGGTCTCAGAATGGTAGGAATATCTATGTTATCAATGAGCACAATACGAATACTGGTGGGACAAAACAGGGAGCAGAAACAAAGAGTGAGGAAAGAAGGTGGAGGCAGAAACAGGAATTCTTTGAGTGCGAACTCCAACATGTATAATTGCCCTCCCAGTGTGATCAGCCGTGGCAGCATTTTGTAGCATTCACTGTCTGCTGTGAAAAATCTAACAAGCAACTTGAAAAGAAGTAAATAGGTGAGGATGCAAAAATGTGCAGACATAGGGATTGCTACAGCTCAGAAGAGCAAGAAAGAAGACTTTTCACTTATGTTGCATGGTAGACGAGGCTCTGGGTGAGAAAGGAGGCGACCAGAACACAAGAGACTGCTTCTGTTGGGGCAAGAAAATGTCAGTAAAAGAGAGCTAGGAAATTCAGTTGTAGCAAAAAGAGTGCTTAAAAGGGAGATATGACAGGATTCAGTGATGGCTTAGACATGAAGGGAGGACAGCAAAGAGTCAAATCTGACAGTGGCTAAGATAAGCCATGAAGTCTATCATCTCAGAGCAGCCTGAAGTTTGCTGGTGTGGCATTTGCTGTCACAAGAGTTCAGTTTTTATTTTCCATACATTGCATTTCTATGTCTATTGGGCTTGGCATTTGCATAAAATTTTTGTGATGTCTATGAACAGACATGTAGAAAAGAACATTTTTTATTTCCGTGATTAAAAGCCATGTTCAATCCCGAGCTGATCTAAGCTGACAATGAAAATTGCTGACTTTATGATATAGACCAAAGTTAAAATTTGAGTAATCCTTGTAATGAGGGATGGAAAATGTCTGTTATTTGACTATTTTAGGGTTCCAATGCCTTTGGCCAAGATAAGCAATTTAACTTTTTACAAAGCTACTGAAGATATAACTCTTCATCAAAGGACTGCAATATGCAACTGTCGAGCTTCGGGCGTATACGGTTTCCTATATTACTCTCTGTTGTACACCCCTAAAGGGGTTTCTTGTGCTTTCAGTTGTGATGTGAGACAGAGAGAGAAGGAGGTGGTCCCTGTCAAAAAGGTGGGGGTTTTAGTTTAAAGTAGAGCAGAAATCATATATTCTCTGCCTACTCACCCCTCAACACCAACTGCCCATATATCACTGTGTGTTATTCTTAATAGACCTTTCGCTACCACTCGTGCAGATGACTCTCCCTTAATGCACTGGATATATTTCTGTATACAAAGTTACCATATACCAGTTTTAATGTACTAAGTTAAAAAAATACAGACAAAATCCACATAAAAGTGCCACAAATTTGAGATTGTTTTCTTTCAAAATACAAAAAAGTTGGGTAATTCTTAATTTTTTTCGGCTTTTTGGAGAGGAGCTGTTGGATTTTTATTCTGCAGCTATGGAAACTAGAATATTTTTCTTTTTTTTTTCGCATTTATCTTTCATTTAAATAATGAAGAGTAAGATTATCACTTAGTCATATGCTTCCAGGAGCTGGAGCCTAAAGAAAAAACACTACCACCATATGCACTTCAAAAACTTAAGGATGGAGGAAACTGATTTTATATACATGAACAACTGGAAGAAAATAAATTAAGGGTAACAGTAAACATCTGGTTTCCCAGTTTCCCCTGGAAAATGTAAAACTGCTTTTAGTACTTCCCCATCTTTTCTTCCTCCATCCATTAAGTATACCCCTTGAAAAATGCCCTTCATTCGCAAGGTACTGTCTGCCACTGCAGACACTATGGAATAAGTTGCAGTGGGATGATCTAACTACCTGCAAAATTGAATTTACATTAGCCAGAAGCACTTTCTAAGTAATTTTCACCTTCATAGACCTCAAACCAGAACTCGGAAGTCTGGATAAGTGATGCCTGAGCACTTTCCATTCAGAAAACCATCGGGAAAAAAAGACAAATAGATCTCAAGGGCCTCGCATGGCACTCGTTGATGGGTTCATTAGAAAACAAAACTTGCTTCCCAGTTGTCAGTGAGAGCCAGAAGGCTTTAGCTCAGGACCTTTGCCTACCTGCAGCAGAGAAGCGACTTCCAATTACAAAGCTCTGAGCTGTGCGAGCACATCCGATGGTGGCTGTGGAGAGGCTCAGCGAGGAGGTCATTGCTCCCAGCTGCTCGCTTCTCCCTCTGCCAGGGGTGACGCTCGCTTCAGACCTGCTGTACGTATAATCACTCTGCAACCTGGTTCTGTCAAAATTACCTGGGCTCGCTTGAACGTGTCACGCATTTTAATGACTCCTGTTCAGCTCCAGGCAGAAAACACCAGATGACTGTCACTGCTGCAATTTTTTCCAAGATTTTAGAAACTGTATTTCTTTAACTAGAAGTTTGTTTTGTTGACGTTTGTACACTGTAGCTTTATTGAACATCTTCATCATTATGTTTTAATGGCAATATTCCTCCCATGGCTTACAACTTGATAGCAGAACTGCTGTTCACCCCACATCTTTCAATTCCACTGTTTTTTTCTTTTTGCTAGAAAGCATATTTTATGCTCCACAAAGAAGCAAGTGTGACTTAATAATGACTTATAAGAGCTGGCAGAGATAATCTTGCTGATTTACTAAAGCACTCTGGAAACTTTAAAGCTAAGGGCAGATTTTTAAAATCTACTGTAATTTTTCTGTAACTTCTGTTGTTTGGACCATAAAACAAGACTAGCCAGGTTCTGCTTTTTATGTGAAGAGGATGAAAAGAAAGTAAAACAAAAGGAAAAAGTAAAATGATCATATCGTCTGCTGGTTATATCAGAAAAAGTTCTCCTGACCTAAGCTCACAGCACCAGGCATTCTATCAGGCAGTCTGAAAGGAAGATTTTTTTGGAAAGAAAAGCCAGCAAGTTTCTCCTCTGATTTATACTACTTTAAATCAGAAGAAACTCCCCTTACTACAGATCTATTTCTGTGCAAGGAAGGGCGGGCATGGAACCTCTGGCAGTTCAGTCTCACTGCTGAAAAAGAAACAAGCTCCAATTTCAGCCCACTTGCTGGGCTTCATAGAAACTAATATTCATATTTCTGTGTAACTCTCTATACAAAGGATATAATGAACTAGATCCTTCATTTAAAACAGCATTCCTTTAAAGTCTTGCACACCTACTTCTGAAATCCTTTCCTTTGTAGTTTCAATCTCAAGCCTAATGCTTGAATCATGCTAACTTCACGGAAGTGTTATTTCTTCCCTCTATCACAGATGAACTCTGTTTTGCTTCACAAGCAACATGCCTTTGAAAACTGTTTTTCTTTGAGATGCTTCTACACAGGGAAAAACTAACACTAGGAAACACTGGAGTGGGGTGGCAACTGACAGTATGTAGGCATATGTGACATGCAAACGAATGCTCCCAGTCCATTTACAGAAGTGAGTAAGGACTATTTTCTGGCTCAAAACAGAAAAGGCTTTCTGAGGAAGCAAGGCTGCCTGCAGAGAGAGAGCTTGCAATAAGGGTTTGTTCATAGGTGGGGACTATTGCAAGGCTATCTCTTGCTTCTTATGTACTTTCCATAGTGTGGCTGTCATTCATTAATCTACCTAATACGCTACTCAGAAATGTACTGACAAAGGTAGAAATAAATGGAGATTCTCCTGCAGGATTTCTTCTGAGCTTGGCTTTATAAGAAACTCTTGCAATCTATGAATCATTCATACAGAAATAATTTCATGTAATAAAACGTCAAATAGAAGTCAGATAGAGTAAGATTGTAAGATTCCAAGTGTAGCAAAATTAGCCAACCCTGCCAAACCACATAGTATCTTCCCTCTGTGTTTTTCTCCTCAGTAACTTCTATCTCTGCAAGAACTTCCATGTTAGAAATAAATTCTACCTTCATGAAGTGTCTCCTGTTTCTGGTACACCAGCTACATAGGTGGAGGGAGCCCTTTTAGGAAGCTCTAGCTTGTGTTGGTGCCAGGTTATTTTTTCCCTGAAACTGTGTGGCACAACCTTCCTCTTTACACAACTACACTATCCTCTCTTTTTTTCCAAATGTCAGTCTGGACAACTCAGTCCTGTCTCCAAGTTTGGCTCTCTTTGCTGAACGGCACTGCCAGTTGAAGGGAATGCCCGAGCCAAGCCTTGATCTCACCCACAGTCCACCCTCGCCTGAAACCCAGGCTGGAATGAGGCTCTGAAATACCAGCAAAGGTGACCAGACCTCACAAACAGCAAACTGGGGGAGAAGCTACAGATGTGCTCTGCACAGTCGCTAGCAGACACAGTGACTCAAAATCACCCGAGGAATGTATCTAATGAAGTTAAGGGGTTGCCCTTTTAAATTCAACTGAAGAAGCCATTTGAGGTCCCAGAGCCATGGTCCATGGAGCACTTTGGGAACTGCTTGACCACACAAAGCTATTCAGCAGCGCAGACAAAAGCCTGCATTTAAAAAAAAAAAAAAAGCAAGCTATGAAACCATAAACTACAAACCACATTTCCTAATTGCTTTTCTTACATAGCCAATTGCTGTAGATGTCTCAGGAACATTACGTGTTTGTGAACAAGAGATGAGCGTCTTGGATAATATCTCTCTTTAAATGAGACATACTGAATTGAAATGTGCTGTAAAGAAGGAGTTCCCGTGCCAGCAAAGAGCTCCTGGGCTACACTGGGAGCTGTTGCTATTAATAACTAACCAGGAATCCCAAAGTTATGAAACTTCGCCTGAGGTCATGCAGCTATGGGAGTGCACAGCTGTGTCTATCTATTTTGGCTAAGGTAATTTAACTTTTGTGAAAGTAATTGAACTTTTGCATCCTAAATCCATATTTGATGTAAATGACAGTGGTGGAGAAGGAAGGGAAGATCAAATAACCTCCTTTGCACTCAGCTATAGGAGTTAGGAATTTTAACTCTGGACAGTTTTTACAGATCAGAAACCTCCTGAAGTCTACTATGACATTAAAGTTTGATTATGATTTGCTCGACATGCGTAAGTCCTATGTTATTATCTGTTTTCTGAAGTGTAGTGCCCTGAATTTGTCTAAGCAATAGCAATGGGGATACACTACATTGCATTCTCTATGTGAACTCCTTCAGAACAGCAAGGTATTTTATAAAGAGGGTTGACACGGGATTCAGCCGTGTCCACAGTGCAAATGTGGCAAATGATGTGCTACGGTTTTTAGGTCCAAGTCAGCTGCTATTTGCAGCTTCTCTCTTCACTGTCCTACTCCCTATCTATCAGCTCACATTTTATACAATGTCCAAGGTAGGCACAAAGCTTGTCATCACTTTAAAAACAACATTGGACTGGCTTCCCTAGTTGCATGGTGGCAGTGAGAGACATGGTCACTTCTAGATCACGCTAACAAATAATTTACAATTTCAAAGCTTGCTCAAGTGCCACCAGGGATGCATAATTCCAAGGTTCTGTACTTTCATTTACAGAAAGTTACATCAAGTACATAGCTATAGAAAGCATAGTTATGTCAGACTTAGCTTTGTGGTAGCCTTAAGGGCCAGAAATTTTAACTACCATTTAAGTGATGCCTGTTTGCATCTGCACAGAAGCAGCAGTGACTCAGCGGCACAAATTCTCCAAAGCCTTGTTATTTTGTTTGGAATGGCAAATTTAAATTAAGCACACAGGTTGACTACTGGGAATGGATGCAGTGAGAGAAATAGAGAGGAGATTCAGACATGTATCTAAGAGACAGGGAAACAGAAAACAAAAGGCAGAAGAAATGGAAATGGAGGGTCAGAAAGAAGCTAGCAAGGGTTGATGGACATGGTGGATGATAGCCTGGAAGTATGAATATTTGATGTCATTTGAGTTAGGATCAGGTTACTCCATAATACTCATGCCTGGGGCATTTGCCACCAGATGTGGAATCAAGCTTCAAGCACCTGCTACAAATTGGGATCCAGGTCTTGTTTATTCCCAGGTGAATGGATGCTCTAACCTATTCAGTATAAAGATAGCCAAGGGAAAACATCTTCCTTTCCCTCCAGCCTTTTTTGTGTGGAGCTTTATGTGGTAGTCTGTTCAGAAAACTTTGTTCAGCAACTTCAGTATGCAGAAGATTATCTACCCTGTAAATCCCAATAGTACATAGTTCCAAGCTACTCCATACATTAAGGCTCTGTACTTACAAGTGATTTTAAATATGTACCCTACAGCAGAAATGTAGAAGTTGGGGAACTGTACTGGGGGAAAATTAAGAACACAGATATTCTTGCATGCTGCTGCTTAAAACAGCAGTTAGACATTGATGTCTTTTGTAGATATAACCACAAGTGCAGAAAGGTTATATTTTCTCCTTGATTTCTTTGCCAGCATCCTACTGCTAATGGAGTGCAACCTGCTGTGGGAAGCATCCCATCCTAAATTTATACCCAGTGTATCTCTTGAGAATAATTTTTACTTCTCATACCTAAACTCAAATGGGCATTTGGCACAATGTAATGTATCTTTTCTGCTTGAAATATTATTCATGCTTTATCATTTTTCCTGGAGCATCCGACACGAGTGGAACATTCTATGTGTTCCTTTCAAACACTTGGTAAAACTGCCTCATCCCACTCACTGATGTTAGTTCTTGCTGCTGATCTCAGCCCAATAATCGCACGCCTCCAGCAGCTATTTACGCTTTCCTTTTCCTCCTTTCCCCCCTTCTGTTTTTTAATTTTAAAAAGGACATTGGGAACTCTATGGAGCTCTTCCTTTTATTTGCCCCAAGTTACACAACCAAGTGCATACCCAGGCAAAAACAAAAGGCACATGAAAAAGTAACCTTATCCAACCAAAATTTCAATATACTTCAAATGTGTGTATGAACTGTTCCTGTTGTTCTAAAATTATTCTTCAACAACTGTATTTACAGGAGTAGCTTCTGCTCCACTTAACCAAGCTTGCACTGCCACATCAATAGGAAGCCTGAGCCTAGCATTGCAACAAACATGTGAGTCTATGATTTCCCAACACATGACAACTAGTTTTTCACATACTGTAGTAATATTAGACTGTTTAAGAAGTCATTTGTCAGAAGTCACAAAGTAGATCCATTCCAGAGTCAGAAATGAAAGCTGGGTGTCCTGGCTTCCACTTTATTGCACTATGCACCAGATCTTATTGCTTCCCAAAAGCAAAATAGCTTTAATGGAAGCAATTCTTTTGCATGTATTTCTTCAGGGAGCAATGCAAGAGACACAGTAGAAACAGTTTAGGAATATTACAATCGTCATGAAACCCTTTTTTATCAGTTCCTAGGGAAGAATTTTCATACATGAGTGCCTTCAATTCTACATTTAGAGTCCAAATCAGTACCAAAATATTTATGTTTCTCTTCTATGTGCTTGATAGCAGTGTCCAAAAGCAGGATTTGAACATCCTACTCAGACAAGCACATATTAAACCGAGCTTCCTGCTGCTGAAGACTGGCTCAATTAACTTTCACATGATCTGAAACATTCTGTGACTCTCCTTCCTCCATGCTGCACTGAAAACTTGACTTCTGAACACTTTCAATCATTTCCCACTGTACAGTGTGTACAGGGAACATACAAAAGAAAACATACGTACAGAGAAATAACTACTCAGTGCATACCATACAGCTTATCAAGTGAATCTGCATGCTTACTGTAATGCAACCAAAATATTTAAAGCTCTATCTTACCAACGTTGAGTGCTCTGGAACCAGTCCAATGAGACTGCTATTCAAAATGTTGGTGGCTTAAGTCACTTCTTTTTTTTTTTACTACTTCTCACCTTTGCTGTCTGTGAAGTTCCGTATACTAAGAATGTCATTAAGATCCTGATAGTGGTTCTGCTTAATATATGTTGTTTTCTCAGGAGTGTCCTGAAGCTGCATTGTGACCTCTTCCAAGTCTTTGTCCAGCTGCAAAACAGAAAGAATATGAATCCCTAAAAATTCAGGAGTCACTGCTTCAGGTATCTGCAGTAACTGCATAGCTTTCTGTAATCAGACTAGAGTGCAGGTAGTAATGAAATTGCCACACAGTTTTCTTCTAGTACTACAACACTACCTCTAAAAATCACGCTGAAAGTAACAAACTGCGTTCAGCTGTGATATTTCACACAGGGCACACGAGAAGAGTAAGCTTTAGTAGTTGACAATTTAAGCAATTCAGATAATGCAGCTGAATGAGAAAGAAATGGGCATTAGAAAGCCCAGTCTGAAAACCTCTATTTATTATTTATGTGTGCAAATGTGGCATACATAGCTATAACCATTTTGCTGAGTCAATCAAAGTAATCAAATTATCAAGTATACAGGAGAATATAAGCAAACAATGGCATCAGGGGCCTGTCCAGCCATGTGAGTGACTGCAGTCAACTCTACCCAGAATGCTTTGTTTTCCTAAAGATTATTTTTACTTCTTTTATCTTTTTTTGAGAGACAGACTCCTGATAGAACTTTTGTTTGTGTCTCTGTGTGCAGAAAATTTTGAAGAATATCCAACTCACAGTTTTTAGTTTTGGGGCTGAGAACACTCAATACTTCTGTGATTTGAAAATTACCCCCATGTTTTATATATAAATTGTGTAATCTAATAGCTAGCACTAAACTGCCGTTGCAACCATAACTTTCCAAGAGGGAAAAAAAATGGACATAAGAGGGGGAAGAAACAAAAATCCCAGTCCTCTCTCTCCAAAAGCATCCTTTAAGACTAGAGGGAGAGGGAAAGGGAGAGAAGCACAGTTGTTTTCTGACTGGAAAAGCCACAATGCTGGGTTGGTGTACCCCTGGCTTTTAGCACTGAGCTGAACACAGGGTGGTCTCGCTAGAGGCTCATTTGTATTCAGTTGACTATTGCCTCAGAAAACAACCAGATACAAGCATCTTAATGATGATCTGGGATGCTCTCTGTGACCAGCTGTCCAGAATGTGATGTCCAGAGTACATACCACTCACCACTGTCTTAACTGAATTATCCATTTTTTTCTGCCATGAGTCCTAACTCACAAGATCTCAGCCTGTGACTTGCAAGGCTCACAACAGTGATCACAGGTAAGGCTGGTCAGAGCAATTGAGCCTCATTAGTGCACGCAGGACCCTGCTGATCTTTTTAGACTTTGTTTAAATAGATTAAATGAAATACCTGGAACCAATAGGTCCAAATAAGAGTTCCATTGCCAAGGGGATTTGGAGCATGCCCTGCCATGGCTAACAGCTACATCTCAGGCTTATCTGCCTTGAGTTGCTATGTCTCAGTTCTATAAGGAAACAACTTAAATCTAAATTCAGCACTTTTTTTCGGATAAAGAAACTTTTATTTTAGGATAAAGAAACTGAAATAGCCAGTAGCCAGCTGAGCCTTCATTAAAAATTGCAAGGCTCTCACATGAAAGGGGCATGGCAGAGCTGAATTTCTTTAGCAAGGCAGAGATAACTTGCTTTTGGAGTCGCCAGTCTGAGTAAACACCTATTGGTTACTTAAGCAATTGTTAGTTAAGATCTGGATAAAGACATAATGGCTGAAATAGAAATCCTTTTCTTCAAGATATACACACTAGGCAAGAACAGATTAGTTTTTTGTAAGATATAGATCAGGTATGGTTATCTTGTCTCACAAAATGGGCAGTTTTCAAGGCTGATCTGTCATTTGAGGTCTCCTGAGCAACGATGGACATAATTAAGAATATACATGTTTTATATATACATATATACACACACACATTTTATACACACACATGGAATTCATGTAGTCCACGTACTTAGCCTTTCTCTCAGTAGAGACTGAAGAAACTTAATGGCCTTTGTGCTAGAAGGGTCAGCTTACCTGATTGTAAAGATCCTTCCTACCTTAAGACAATACGTAATTCTGTTTCCTGGCAGATGCAAAAATCTGTCAGGAAAGTTTACGAGTGAACTCTCAGAGAGGCTGAGAAATAACAGCAACAGCAGTCTCTGAACTCAGCCATAAACAGGAACAAAGATAGCTCTTAAGTGCCCCTGGGGCTGCAGGTCTCTGTTATGCTTGGATGTAAAGGTTGCACTTCTAGAGCTATTTTTCTATGGTGCTCAGCATACCCATGCGAAGCAGCAGGGCGATTTGCCTGTTATAAAGGGGAAGTTCCATTTTGATTTCCTAAGGCACATTTTATCACACCTGCTAAGTATTAGCTGTATTAATTAGTTAGTCATATAAATAATTTGTTTCCTGCTATTTCAACATTTTTTCTATGGGGAAAGCTATTTTTTTCCTCTAAAATGTAGTCAACATTTTAAGCAGATTACAGAATTGAAACAAAAATAATAATAAAAATATTGCCTATGTAGTGTATACAAAAACCAATACCTCTGTAATTTTCATTCTCAAGCGGTGGTTCTCTGACTGCAATCCTTCTAGTCGAGATGTGCTGGCCTGATTGACGCTGGTGACTGATGTTGATGTTTTTGAATCTTCTTTCTTTTGATTTTGAGTGAACTGAAATCGTCTGTTCTGTGTGGCTGCATCTGGATTTGTCCTCAGTGTGATGAGCTGAAAGGTTTGAAAGTCTTAAGAAATCCTGTCTGCGATTTTATTTTTGCAGCTATTTCTTTTTTATCTCAAAGTTCCTTTCTGACTTTCAAGTACAGAATTCTGGAAAGTGAGCTCTGCTCGCCATGTGCAGTACTTGAGATGATTTCTGAATAACTTTACAGAATAGGTTGAACCAAAATGATTTTGCAAATGGAAGTCTTCGAAAAATTTAGGAAAAACACATTTAAAATATATTTGACTGGATTTTAATTGCATTAAAATAATTTTTTAATATTTCATCAAACATATTTTTCTCCTTCATTGATATCTTTATATTTTCAAAGGATATATTCCTTCTTTAAGAAAAAACCAGCCTGCCAAGCCCTTCTCTTCCCAGGTTCAGTTTCACCTGAAATTTCTCCTTTCCCACTGTTACAAGTAACACTCAAGCGGAGAGAGACATGAAGCAGGAGTATTAACAGAAAGAACTCATGGGAGATTGCACTCTGGAGATAACAGAAGCTTAATTAGGTTTTAGTGACCCAAAATAAACCAAATCTGTTCAAACAAATTAAAAAAGCCACTTAAAAAAAAGGTTAACCTTAAACATATTTAATATAAGCAAATATAAGGAAGATTTAACACTCAGTGACAATGTGAAAATATCACCTCAACATGAGGAGAGAAAGCTACTAGCTGTTTGGCAAGGGGGACGGAGCTTCTCAGATTACTCTAGAGAATACAGAATTTATGATTACTTGCCAGGCAGTGTAGATATATATTTGTACACAAAGCTGAAGGAGCTCCCTGCCTTGACAGCATAGGCGTGGAATCATAAATCCAAAGGTATTTTGTCCAGATTTGGGCTCCCCAGTACAAGAGAGACATGGGTGTACTGAAGAAAGCCCGGTGAAGGGCCACAAAGATGTTGAAAAGGATTGGAGCCTTTACGATACAAGCAAAGGCTGATGATCGTTGAGCCTTGAGGAAGAGATTGGGGGGACATTATTCATATGTATAAATATGTGATGGGAGAGAGTAAAGAGGATTGAGCCAGACTTATCTCAGTGGTGCCAAATGAAAGGAGAGGAAGCACAAACTGGAAAACATGAAATTTTATTTAATCATCATAAAAAAACTTTTTCTACTGTGAGAGCGCTCAAACACTGGTATAGATGCTCAGAGAGGTTGGGGAGTATTAATCCCTGGAGATAATCAAGACCCAAATGCTCAAGGCCCTGAGTAACCTGCTGTAGCTGTCTTCCTAGGGTCCCTGTCTCTCCTCTCCCCTGTTTCTTTGATTCTAATTAGGCTGGTTATAATGACTGGTGTGTCTAACTCCCAGACCAAAAACTGCATTAAAATTAAGTTAAAGGTGAAGAACAGTAATTACAAGGCTTCTTAAATTAGCAGGCAAAAGTGTTACAAGATAAAAGCTCTGCAATTTGATATGGTCTAAGTTCAAACTGAAGATAAGACAGAATTATAGCCACCCATCAATCGACTCATCTTCATCTGGGAGTTTATAGTTAAAGGCTAGATATTTTACCATAAGGACATATGCTCTAATGACTTCATTCACATGGTGTGGATTAGATGGAAAAGTCCACGGTCAGTGTTGTTGGCTCACATTGTACAAGGGATGAGGTTAGACAAGTTTCTTCCTTTTTTTCTGGCCATAAATTCAGTGGAACTTTTATCTTGTTGCTTCATATCTGTGTAGTTTCAATTTTGACAAAGAGTCAATGCTGAATATCTACAAAGAGTCAATGCCAAATAGACAAAGAATGCTACCAACACAGAAAATAAATGTTTTAATCCTGACCCCCTAGATCTGATTTTGCCTTGCTGCTCTACAGGAAACTGGATCAGAATCAATGTGTTAATGCCATTGCAGCCAACAATGGTATGCACTCAGTGGGTGACTAGAAGTGAGCACAGTGTTCTGTCTCAAAAGGGATGGAGCAGAAAAAAACAGAAGGACATAGAAGTTTGATAAACATGGATAAACACAAGAAAGTTATTTCCTGAAGAGAGCACACATATTAAGAAGGCTTCTTCTAAAGAAGTGATGAGTATGCTGAAAAATACTAGACATGTTGGCCCTTAAAAAGATAATTAGATATAGCAGTTACGTTCTAACAGGAAAAAAATTCAAAAAGTATGTTTGAATTCTGCAGATTACTTCTACAAGATATCCGTCAACCCAGAAATCTACAATAGTTTTAAAAATGTTTAGACATTTTTTGATCAGATAACAAGAATATCTGCAGTTACTGTAAGTAAGACGCAGTATAATGTATATCAACATTTGTATTTAAGCATACCTTTAAACAGAGAGAGTGATGAACATTTTTTCCCTAATCTATCTTACTCTACTATGAGATTTTCTTCATGTTTTTCTGAGGTACTTGGTGCTGAACAAAATAGCATTGGGTGAGGTGGACATTTAACTGGAAAAGTATAGTAATTGCCATGTTATAAGTAAATGGATTAGTAGACCTGACAAGAACTAAGGGGAAAATGTCATGTTTCATTCCCTAGTTTGCCTACACCATTGAATAGCTGCCTATTCAGATTCATAAAAGCCCTGTGGGGCAAAATTGAATTCCAGCACTGTTGGCCCAGGAGACTGCTGAAGATTAGTTAAAAGGAATGTGTTTTACTCTTTATAGCACAGAAGTACTCACCTGGTCCCAAACCATGTTACTGCTTGCATCTGTCTGGCCACAGTTTAATAAATGAAAAAGTGCTATCTTCCAAGCCTTCATTATTGTCTCCTGTGCTTGATGAGCCACAGGCTTTAGTATTTCACCAGCAGTCTTCCTATGTCACAAAACTCTACTAATTGACTACATTCTTTTTGAGGGGAGAGATTTGGTGCTTTTCTCACACTGACATCTTACCTAGATGTACAAACTGGGTGGTGTCAGATCTAATCTTCTGCAGGGTCCAGACAGACTATTGTGAAACCTGTGCTGGAGCAGGCTGCAGGAGAGCGTGTTTGCCAGCCCTCCTGCTGTAACTGTCGCACAGGACAGCAAGAAGACATGTAGGGTGAACTATACAAGTGCAAGAAGAAGAACTCTCTAGCTGTGAAAGCACTCATATGGGCATTGGAAGTGCTGCATTCCAGCTCCTTCTTCAACCTCTTTTTTTGTACCTTATCCAATGACCATTTTTAATGCAAAATAGCTAAGCATTTGGAAACCTGACAAAACATGGAATGAGAGGAAGTACTCCATGCTAGAAGGCTACAGTTCATGTTTGTATTTTGAGTATAAAGAACTGAGAGGGAAAACAAGGCCAGGGTAATTGGGGTTTAAAAGAAGAGCAGATGAAGGGGTTAAAAAAGGAAACTGAAAAGTCATTTCAGAGCCTGTGGCAGCAGAAAAGGAGGATGGGCAAAGTAGCATGAAAGCAAAGGGGCAGAAGAGCATGTCACAGCATTAATAATATTTTCTCTTTGAAGAGAGTTCTGACATTCTGTGGAGGTATTTTTAGCATCAGTTTTAATACGCATTTTCATACAGCTTACATGCTTAAATCTTTCAGTATTTCAAAGTACTCTCCATTGCTGTGTTTGTGAATGTTCCCTTAATTTAGAATGAAATTATGATTCTTCCCTAAGATTCAGAATAAAAATGTGACCGAACATGTCCGTACAGATTTTAGATATTTGAGAAACAAATTGCAGAACTTGTAAAAACATCCTAGTCAGTTGGTTCTGGAGAATGAACTACTCTGCTTTTTTGCAGGTCAGAAGTCAGCTTCCATTGCTAGTCTGTGCCTCTATTTTTTTTTTCAGAGGGAGAACTTTGAGATAACTTTATTAGCTTGTTCCTTTTACACACATAGTTCTTGGTCACCCTGTTAGAACCATCATCAGGGATGCCACTTAGCACCAGAGCCTATTCACTATAATTTGCTCAATACATTGATTTAACATGGACAGGAAAGAGTCACAAACTTTCTATCATTACATATTTAAAAAACTTAAAACAGATTCCAGAGGTGAGGCATAATGACTCTTGCCTTTCAAATATTTCAGACATCCAACTGCATATCACATCCCGGGTGACAAACTAGGTTTATGCAAGTCACTTAAAATGAATACAATTATACATTTTACTTCAAAATATCAAATACATTCTCCAGAACTTGAGGCTTTGCTAAAGTAAGATTACGTAGAAACCAGTTTTCCCTTCATTCAAGATCTGTCATACTCAGGTCTAAAGCTTAAGTCTGCAAGTGAAAGGACCAAGTTCGAGCCCTCTGTGGATGTCTTCTCACTTCTTCTAACAAAGCACAGCAAACACATCCTCAAAGCCCAAAAGAGCAAAAAGAAATTAAAGTATATGCCTCTCAATCTGTGCCTCACTTAGTCCATTAATATACCCATTAATAAATACCTCTTCAGTGTCAGCATTTGCAGGACACATACAGTTTTCCTCTGAAGTACTGATAAAGCCTATTGTACCACCATACTTGAATACCTTAGCAGTTTCAACATAGCTGACCTTACAGTACTGCAGTGAACTAGATCGGTCTTACTGTTTTGTAGGTACGGAAGCAGAGATCCTGATTATCTTCCTTAGGGTACGTAAGAAACATGGCAGAGTAGACAACTGGACTTATCCCTCCTGAATCCTCACTTATAATTTTTTCCAAAAAGTTCCTAAAAGTTGGAAATGGAGACTATTCCATTGAAATTACAAACTGTCTGCCGAAACCAACACCTCGTTCATTCAGTAAAGCTACAGGCATTAGAAATGCATGTATTCATACTCCTGTAACTTTTCATATTCCATTCTCTCCAAAATCTCCTGAAGCTTTGTTCTTTCTCTCAGGATCCAGAGACAACAGATAATAGATGGCCTTGGTTTAGAATTCACACACATCTCCTGTACTTGAAAAGGCAATGAACTTTTACATAATAAATCACAACTACAAAACAGAAGGAAAAAATTCACATCCATGTTAAACAAATTCACTTACCTTAGGAACAAACACAAGGCAGAGAGTAATGGTGCTGCAGAATATTATGACTAAAGCAACAATGCAGAACTGCACATTGGGTTGGTCCCGAGTAAGGAATGAAACAGCAGCACCAATAATGCACATTATCCCCACATTGTATACACTCATTCCGATGTACTTGCTGTCATTCAAAGCAGGAATGCTGACATTTCGTGTTTCCCAGGCTAGGAAACACCCGAATAACTGAGATGGTAAAAGAAGGAAAAAAGATGATAATTATAAGAGGAATTGGCTGGCATCCAGAAAAAGCATTAATTTAAAACTGGTATGTTTTCTAACTTGACAAATATAGATGATATTACATTACAAAGAATACCTACCTCTTAACCCAATATCTAATTAGCAATGAAATTCGTTTTACTCACTAGGACAGATTCCTGCTCTCACAAGAAAAATGTGAAACTTGGAATTAGTCATGATGGGAATAAATTCTCTAAATGTTATGTCTATCTTTATTTTATACTTCTAGTAAATTTTAAAGGCAGTCCTTCCCATTTGTTTTCAAGGATTCCAGTAAAGATATAATGTGCGATGTTCTTTTAGCTATTTTTAGCAGCTGTTCTCAATATACTCTTATCAATCCAGTCATTCATTGAATGATTATCACCTACATTAATAAACAACAATGCCAAGATGTGTCCCATGGGAGACAAATATGCAGTGTAGCAAGTGTCATCATAGTTGTTCAGACTGCGATTATAATGTCTTTTATTATAGTGGGAGTTGGTAATGGCCTTTCAATTGAAGTTGCCTAATGATTTCTGGCATAAAACATTCTTTGTGGCAATTTTTTGTTGGCTTCTTTCTTTGGTGTATTTTTAAGTTTTAGCCCATTTGTTATTTGCAAAATGCTTTTGCAATTCAGCAGGGGAAAGTCTTTAGTGTAAGGAAGCCATCTTCACCTCCTGAAATTGAATTAGTTTTTTCTACAACATGGAAAGATGCAAACAATGATTTTCTTTCTCTTGTATTCCTCAGAGAAATTCTGGCAACATAGTAAAACCACAAATGAACTCAAGCCATTGTAAACAGGTAACCCAGCTTACAGTCTAGGCAAAGCCTGGTAAGACTCTGTGGTGCCCCTGGAAGAAGGGCAGACAGCAGATGGAACTGGAGGGAAGGACAGAGGCAGGAACCATAACTAAGACCCGAGACATGGCTTCAGTGTTTTCTAGCTTTTTCTAATTATGCTTCAGGGACAGACAAGAAGGAAAAAGCAAAAAGGCGCACTCCCATTGATTTTGGTACCCTTCCTCCAAGATCATCACTGCCATGCCAGGGAGATAATCTCTTTTATACAACTGCAACCCTTGCAATTCAGGAAATCAGAGGTCTATGATGATGTCATCTGGGGATTAATTGCAATTGCCTAGTATAAATGTACCTTCTGCTTTTTTCCAGTGAGAAAAAACATTAAAAATTTAAAAGGCAAATAACCTGGACTACAAGAACACTGGTTGCCAGGCAAGCACAGGAGAGTTGGGAACTGACAGATTTATGTTTGCTGTACAAACTCAGTTTTGCCCCTATGTGCTATCAACTGTAGTAGCAACTGGACATCAATAACTGAAAATTTCCTTGATAATTTGCTTAGTTTCTACCTCAACTAACAATAGCAACAAACCCAACCATTTGTGAGTCAGCTGCTTCATGCTCCCACAGAAACTAACAGGCTGCAGCCACCCACCTACTCACCCAGGCATTTCAAACCAGGACTTACTGCTGAACTGCCAGCTCTGCTCTCCCATAGCTGAGCTTCTCTGCTAGCTTATTTCATTCTCTTGCCTACAGCACATATGTTATCTGGCTACATGTTCATGAGCAGACCTGGCTGGAAGGCTTTGGTGGATTAGGCATCTACTGTCAGTCTGTGGAGCATGGCAGGCTGGAGGTGCTTCTGGTCCAGGCAAGCCTCCCGCTCACCCACTTTCTAATGCTGCCATCATTGCCACAATCCATATCAAGATATGTAGACAACTGTCCACTGCCAACTGTCTGCCGAAACCAACACCTCGTTCGCCAACTCACCGCCGGCTACTTCTACGCTGCTGACTCTCCGCTGGGACCACTGTATGCGGATTGGCAGATGGCTCTCATTCAGCACTGTGAACAGAACCTCGTTCAGCACCTTTGAGCAGAACCTTGGGGCATAGGTGGCTCTGCTCATGGCACTCTGATTTTTGCAAATAAACTATGTATATATAAGGGAGTTCATGGTGCTGAACAAGCTCCATCTGCCAATCAGTGTCCAGTTGTCCCATTGGAGAGTTGGCAATGTAGAAGTGTCTGGCAGACAGCTGACGGCACACAGTTGGCATACAGGTGTCCCTTTCAGCCCAAGTCATCCTTGGCATCATTCCCACCCTGTCCCCTCCACATGCTCCTGCAGGACATGGTCCTGTTCTGGGCACTCCTTTGTCCTCTCGTCACAGGCCTCTCTCTTACCCATCTGCTCAAGCAGCGCTAAAACCCACACCTCACCCCAGTCCCTTGCCCCTGCCTTGAGGAGTCAAGATATACGTAGACAGCTATCTGGGTTTCAGAGCCATTCAGGTAGGGTAGTTGAGGTGGGTAAGCCATTTGCTGAGATGGGTAGCTTTGTGGCTGAGAAGCAGCTCATCCCCTAATACATTTCCAGAGCCTCTCAGATAACCAAGATGATACTTCCAATAAGGAAGGATGCAGGCAGCACCCCTCTGCTGTTGGTTCTGGTGCTGCACAGACAGAGCAGGGAACATACAGGCTCCTTTACAGGCTCTGCAGATGTAAATCATCGACTGTATTGACCTGGCTGCACTAGGAACATACACTGCTGATACCTGTTTTTCAGGATGCAAACATATTCCTCCCAGACACTCCACTGTCTCAGCAGTTGCCTGTAATGCATTCCCTGCACTCTTGGCACTGTGCAGTTCAGCTGTGCTGCACATATACAACTTCACCAGCCCCTGATCTGACAAACACTTAGAAGAGACTTAACTGAAAAGTAAAATTACTAAAAAGAAAATTGGTTCTGTCCCAGCTCAAACCAGGACAGCAGCTTTGAGGGGAAGAAGGAATCCTCGTGTATATCATGTTTTTAAAGGGCTGAGACCCTGACAACTAAGGAGAAGATTTTTATCTTCTCCTGCTACAATTAATTAATAATGAGATTTTCAGGGTTGTAGGTCATCCCTCACTCTCCCCCCACTTCTCCCAGTATGAACAGATTCCCTTCTAAAAGCATTATTCTGGGAATACAGCCAACACACTTAAACGAGGCCAGCACTTATTACAAATAATGGGCATGAATTTGTAAGTGTAAGGCAGTTATAAAGTGATCTAAAATATCAATTATAATGGAAAAGGATCATTTGAACAGTGTTATGGGGGTTATGGTTTGGCCCATTCTCATTTATAATTGAGAACAGCATGGAAAATGGTTAAGTATCTTCCAGATGAAAGGAAGATATTTATTTATATGGTAGCTGAAGAAAGGGAGAGGCTTTTGCAGAAAGTGGGTTTCCTCAGAATGATGCACGATAAATTTGAGATCATTGTTTTTAATTTCTATTGGCATTTTGGGTAAAATGCTTGCCTCAGGAAGGGAGCTCTCCTTTTCTAAAAGTCACAGCTCATCTTTGAGACTAAGCACGGATAAAAGCTGAGTGTTTTCTGCAGCCTGCTGCCAGGACAGTGGTGATCGCAGAGGTGCTCCTTGTTTGCCTGCTACAGGTGCCTGCAGGATTTCTCCTCTGAGATAGAGCCTTCCTGAGGGAACATGACACTTTCCCTCCATCTGCCCTTCTTATTGTCTCCCTTTCTGAGGCTCAGACAATCTTCACAAATGAAAGATTCACTTTTATGACTGCAAAAATCCTGAAAATCCCCTTGGTTGAGGAGTGGGGTGGAGCCGTTATTAGTGAAAGGTCTGGATTCTGTGATTCCTTGACAAGTTTTAAATAAGAAACTTATGAGCTTCAGTTAAAAATATGCACTCTTAGTACCCCAGTTCAGCTGCTCTACTCCTGGTACCTAAACTTTAAACATTAATCTTTCCCAGCTATGTAAATCATATTTCTCATTATGCTTGGGGGCATCTAAGTCTTGACACTGCTGTGCAATTTAAGGACTATTTGATATTTAAGGATGACTGCTGAGATTTGCAACACAGCTGGCTCTCCTCCTATTGCTCCTGGAGGGCTCAACCTGGTAAAGGCTTCTTGGAGCATGTCTACTGGCTTCGGCCCCACAGAAAACAGTGCCAGCATCTTTATTGAACAGAATGATGCTGGTGGTGACCACTGCATTGCTTCATGTTTGGAAAACATGGCACAAATACAAATTTTGCCTGAGATGTGTTCCCTAGCCCCAGACTAGAGACTGTTTTCAGAAGGAGCTCTCAAGCTTCTTTCAGAGCTGTCAGATTTTATGTAATGAGAGACTGACTGTCTTAATTACTTGGGCACTTGCGTGGGATGTTAGTTCTGATCTCTGCTGAGGAATTTGATTAAACAGTCTTTAGAGAAGGCGTGCATAAACACACCGGGATGGAGGCAGGCAGCTCTTAGCAATGCTAATGTGCTAGCTTTGGAGAGGGGTAGGACACATCTGTCCCCACTGTTTTATACCAGCTTGGTTAGCTGGAAGTTATAATTCCCATTCTGAGGCTCCTGATGCATTCTGTGCATCACAGAAGGAGTTTGAATAACTCAGGGCTACCAATCTCCTATAGAAAGCAGTTATCTTAAAAGTTAAGGAGCACGACGGTCTACTGTCAAGTCTAATGGTCTAATTTGAGTCCCTTTGGGGATCTCAACCAAAGACACATTGAGAATGCAACTAGGAAGGCTTCCTCATCAGTCAGTCATTAACTTAAAGCCTTTTCCCATTTTGGTCTGCTAAGTACACCTCTTGTTGATGTAGAAAGTGTCATAAGATGTTGTTTTGGGTTTTCTCTGAAGGTATGAGCTGTACAGGCAAGACTGGTTTGTTTCATGTTTTGTTTGAGGGTAGGCAGCTTGCATTTGACACTACACTGATTTAGAGTATTGCCTTTGTAGCAGTTGATATGGTGGGTTTAGGCTGTCTGTCAGTGCACCTAAAAAGGCTGTGAGACAACCACTGTACAAATTTGGGAAAAACAGTATCTGAAGACAACAGGATTATACCATTGTGACTAAAGATAGAATTCTGGTCACCAAGAGGAATCTGTGTTAAAGTCTTAGAGGGAGAACAGGACTATGGAGAATACAATACTTGTGTTTACAGAGTTTAACAGGCTTTTAAAAATCTTGTACTGAATAAATTGTGATGGCTGGGAATATAATAAAAGTGTTTGCAGCTGAAGTATTGGAGAACATTTAACACTGTTTTTCAAAACTCTACTAGCTAGTTAATTTTAAATATTGTTCACCAGAATTACTGCTGAACACAGTAAGGATTGCTTACTGATACACAACATAAATTAATACAATCAAGTGTCTGATTTACTATTGGACTGCAGAGACTGGCAGTTGCCAGGCAGGCATTTATTTATCCTTCTGTGTTCCCTCTTGCCCTGTACTGCCCTTTAACCATTTTGTCAATATGTTTCATTTCAAAGTCACGTCTGCTTATTCTTTGAACATTGGTTATGAGCAGTATTTGTAAAGAAAGATAAAGAAAGAAAATTATACTGAGGCTATTAGACAAGATTTGAGAAATACCAGAGGAAAAGTCTCCAATCTTGTCAGAAGTCATGCTTGCTGATAGCTAGGGGGTTTTGGAAAGATTATACATTGGTTCAGGCTGCAGTTTTGCAGCTAATTACTGTATTGTAGTTGCACTTACTGAGCTCACTTTGCGGATCATAGTTCTGCTGGACTGCATGAAGAAACAAAAGCAAGCCTTCACTTCAAAGATTCAAAGATGTTACATTTGAGGATTTTGTTTTGTTTTGTTTTTTTATTTTGNTCTCCTGCCACCCCTTAAAACAAAGGTAGTTCCAGACTCTGGCCTGTGAAGACCTCTCAGTATGAAGTAACTGTGAAGCTGGAGTTGTGGGTTTCCCTACTCATGTTCATTCATTAAATCCAGATCATCAGAGTATATTTTTATTTCAGTGAAATGGCTGCAGGGTTTTTTTCAATGAGAATTTTCAAAACAAAAAAATCCCCAACATTTTGATCTTCAGGTTTCACTGGAGAATTGGGCAGTAAAAAATACTCAGCATTTTTCAGGAAGATGCATAGAAAAGCGGTTTGGTTTTTTTTAATCACTAGCACACCAAGTAAGGTTAGCAAACTCAAAGACAAACTATACCCTTGTAGGTCTCCTATCTTCACAGTCAGAACAGTCTGACTTTAAAGCATCACTCAGTCCCCTGATCAGGTATGAGTCAGCTGTGTATTTAGTTAATTTTCACAGAGGTGCTCAGGATAGACAGTCCTAAAGGGAAACTATTTCTATTGAGCATTAGGATAATAGCTAAGTATTTTTTTAATTGAGAGATATGATATTCAGCTATTCAGCAGGAGGACTTTCTTCATAAATGTCTTGGCAAAGTCCTCTATGCTGCAGGGCACTTAGTATGGTCCTGTCTATGGCAAGATGGAAGAGCAGCTGCACAAAGCTGTGGACACTAACATGGATCCAGATTAAAATTTTCCACTTTATACTCCAGCCTTCCAAATCAACAGGTTAATAAAATCTTTTCCCTTCCTTATATTCAGACTGTATTTGACTTTCTTCCACATATCTTCTGCTTAGTCATGAAAAACACTATAGCAACTACGTTGAAACAAATGCACTGTTGGTTATTAGTGATTATCCATCTAGAATAGCTTTATACTGTCTCTGACATCATAAGATTACCATACACAATCACAACATTGTGAAACGATCAAATATCTCTGAGCAAAACAAATGTGTGCTACAGTTTGAATCTATTTCTGCTATATAAAAATTGATGCCAAGAGACATGTAAAGGAACAGTACAATATCTGCAGTATTTCAAGAATAAATTTGAAGTTTCCTTATGGTCATAGTAGGGAAAGATTTATCCTACAGAACCATATGGTAACTTATGTTTTGGATGCTAAACACTGTCAATGTTTATTAAAGATGTAGCAAATATCTGGTACCACTATAAATTACCTGCCCCCATCACAAAGCTAAACTATCTTCCTCTCTAATGAGTGTAAGATGGCACAGATGGGTTGGTGCTAAACACACCAAGAATATGAGTTGGAATTGTACAAATTAATTGAGAAGGTGGTATTCCCTTCTTCTGAGTGCTTATGAAAGGAATTAGGAAAGAATGCAAGTAAACGTTTTAAAAATCAAATGTATTTTCAGAAAATAATAAGAAATTTTAACATAATCTGCAGACTATCCAATTTTTCTACACATACATATAATTTATTAATTTGATTAAAAGATTAATCAAGAATAGACATTGTTGATATAGTATCATAAAATAATTTGGAGGGACTTTGAGGAAGTCATCTAGTGCAACCTCGTGCTCAAAAAGCAGGCTCAGCTGTGAGGTCAGACCAGGCTGCTCATAGCTTTATCTAGTCTGGTCTTGAAACCTGCCAAGGATGAAGGCTGATCAGCCTCTCTGGGGAACCTGCTCCACTACTTCACTTTCCTCAGAGCAAAAGAAAATTTTCCTTATATGCAGTCTATATTGAGTAAATATAGTAAAATGGTAAAAATGAGGAGTGCAGGTTGCACACCACAGCTCTGCTGTTCATAAGCAGCTCCTGGACTAGATGTTTAGAGAGCGCTTAAGCACCTGAAGCAATCATGAGAAGCAACACCCATTGTCCAGCAAGGATGGTCAGGGTGAGCCTCAGTATCATCTGTAGGTGCCTGAATGTTGTTAGTAGCCAAGTTTCTGCTTCTCTGCACACTAACAGCTGCCTGGACTCTGGCTGGGTATTTTCTGTCACACAACCAGCCTCTGCTGCAGTGCAGAGAAGAGGCATTTCCAGCTAGTGAGGTCTAGGTAGCCCAGCCAAGCCACCCATACCTCCTGCCCACCAAGGTTATAGCACCAAGTGCTGACTGAAGACTCTTGCTGGGCACTGCAGTCCAACCTCTAACCATGGTACTTTACTCCTTTTTGCAAATCTACTCCCAAGTGCATGAAAACATTGGAAAAGTGATGTTTCTAGATTATCTATCAAAACAAAGGAAGATAACCTACAAAGGGAGCAGGGGAAGCAACAGGAATATTTACAAACAGGAACTGAAAGTTGTTTGGGCATGTGCTGCAAATGATCGGCTTTAAACTTTATAAACATAAAGAAGCTTTCTGTACCTTAAAAATTGGTTGCTTGTTGTGAAATTTAAAACAAATGAACAATAAAATTGGTTGAAGAGTAGACAGAATGTAACAAAGGTTAAAAAGAGGAAATGAATAAAAATTATTATGAATCAAAGTTCTAAAATACAGATAGTAGAAAGGGAAGTTAAAGGTGTAGAAAATGAATGGCTAGCAGCTTTAGATAGCAACATGAGGATTTCCAAAAATTTATGTGGAGAAAAAGGAATCCTGATAATGATTCATTCCTTGGAAGATGACAGATTCTATAGTAATGATGCATGATATGTTATGGTTAATGAATATTTTTGTTTTATATTTATATAGAGATGAAACAATGCATTCACATATTGCCAAAACAGTGAAATGCAGCTTATCCCAGCAGTAAGAGAGCTCTTGAAAATCCTGCCAAGACAAGCTGTTGTAATCAAAGAGATCTGGTTGCTTGCATGCAGGAATTTTAGGAATTGATTTAGAAGTTGTCTGGACTGCTGGACTTAATTGTTGATATTTATTGGAATTCTGGCAAAGCTCCACTTAAGATATAAAGAGGCCATATGGGAAAATAGAAAGTGAAACATCTTCAGTGATTACAGGGCTATTGTGGTAATTTCTGTCCTAAGTAAATTAATGAAATGGCTGATACATGAACTCAGGCAATAAATGACAAAAAAAAAAAGATAGCAACATGATTCAACATGCTATTATTTTTTTCAATGAGATTGCAAGACTGAATAAAGATAATCACATTTAGGCAGCTCACTTTGATTTCTCAGTTGCATTTGTCTTAATACTTCACTGTATTGTGATTTAAAAATAGTATGTTACAAAATCAATACAATGAATTTCAACTGATTGAAATCTAGGTGATAGGTCTCAATGTGTAACTATTAATGAGAAGCTACTGAAAAAAGGGATAGGTTTCCAAAAACTCCTAACCAAATGCTGTCTCATATTTGTTACATTAACTTGAAGGAGACTATAACATCATGGCTGAAAATGATGCAGAGAAGCAAAGGTAAAGAATGGTAATCAATTAATAGATGTCATTTTCATAAAGCAGTAAGATTTTTAGAAAAGTCACAGACATTTGGCCAAACTCAGGGCAGTTTGCCTAGGAATAAAGGCATCAGGTCATTTTAGAGAAAGAGAGAAAACATACATACTATGTCTATCTGCATCATCAGAAATAAAAAGCTAGACATACTGCAACTGATGTTAACCATGTACACACAGACAGACCTTGAACTTCTGTGAGCCTTTTAGAAGTTGAACCTGAGATGGAAAAAAACCTGAGTCCCATATGCATGGTGGGACTTGGCCATGATCACTAAGAAGACTAATACAGTGACAAAGTCAAGATTTGGAATTAGATGATTTTTAAGGTACCTTTCAACCCAAACCATTCTATGATTCTGTGATTCCATGATTTGGGATGGTTGTCTTCCTATTATTCCCTGGTCACCAGTCCTGAGAAATCTGAATCTAATAACTAAGACGCCCTCATGCAGTTATTAAGCATTTCCTCACATCCCTTCAAAGGCAATCAAAGAATTGTGAATCTGACTTTGATGTTTGCTTACTTCAATATAGAAGGAACCTGTGTATTCTGACAAGTAATGTCTTCCCTTCCCTTCCCATGATTTATTCACTGCATCTGAGTATTTAAGTCAACAGAATGGACAGTACTGGTTTATATCTTCAGGTCAAAAAAGAAAAGTCCTTTTTTAGGTTAACCTAATCTTTTGTATTCTCCATTTGAGATAACAAAAAGTCACTGTAAATAATTTTGGCCTGAGTAAATCATTCAGCCGTTTTACCTTAAATATTGCATTGTACTGTAATCAGCAATACTAGCTCTCTAGTCTAAAGTATGTTAAATTAGAAATGTGTTTTATTATTACAAACCGCAGAATTTCATATTAGATAAACCTTTATAAAATGATACAGTAACATGAGAGGTTCTGGTTTTTGTTCTGAAGGCAGAGTGTATGTGGCACACAGAACTATCATTGGTGATGAGATAAAATGCATCAATCCTGTTGTCCTCATATAACTCACCACAGCAATTATTTAAGTGATTCAGAAGAGTATCTTCCTTTTTCATATGTAGAGATTTGTGTGGTAAAAGGGCACTGAAGTAGTAAAAAGTGAATATTTCACTTGTGGTTATGAAACACTGTGTGCCTGAAATAAGTGAAGTGAGTAATGCTAAATGGCATTTGCATACTTAAACTGAGCCACATATCTTGTAGAAAACAATCCAACATACGTGAAAACAAACCAATCCAGGGCAAAGGACTAGTGTGAACAAATGCAGTTTGATTACTGTCCAGCACAACTCAAATTTGAAAGTAACTTTTTTTAAAAAAATTACCTGAGAATGTATTTTTAAAATGTTTAATGTTTTTCCTCTTTAATGACAAATTATAGATTTTTAATGGAAAACATTATTGAAGTTCTTTTTTGCCCTCAAAAAACCCCATTTGTTTGAGTCCTTCAGTATTTTTAAATGATTTTTAAATTGATTTGTTCATTTACACTGATCTAAGTGAACCAAACATATTTAATTGTTTACTTTTCAAACAGAAAAATGTCTTAAGCACTTGTATAAGGAACACTGGCAAATTCTAGCTGGTAGAACACAAAATGAACTGTTCAAAATTTCTCTACAAGGAGACTGGAAATTAACAAAAGTATGGAAAACATTGAGCCTTTTAACAAATTATCTAAGAAAAATCTTGTAAAACTAAATATGCAAAGTGAAAAATATTCTCCCAAGTGAAGAGCAGGAATTTATTGATAGATATGTCAAACCAGTAATAAATTAATATACTAGAAAAGGGATGAAAGTTAAGAACTTAATCCCTGAAGATAAATAAATGACCTGGCAGATAGAAACCTTCACCACAAAGAACACAGATATTGCAATAAATATAAATACCTTGTCAACAACTGGTTACTAAAGTTATGCTTTCCAGTTTAGCTATAGCTCTTTGAAAGATTTGGCTTAGAAAAGAGACAAAATCAAAAATTTGCACTGTGTAGATTAGAAATAATCAAACAAGTATAAATAGTAATTTTAGAAGCTCCCAGCTCCACATAAGGACTTGTAGACAGACTCTGCCATGGTACAGGGGCTGTAACAGGCTGAAGGAGCCCTTGCTCCCTTCTATTTGCAATGATCTGTTTGGAGCTGGACTAGTTCACTGGTGTGCTGAGAAGCTCCAGATACAATGTACTTGTACAATGTGGGGCAGTGTGCTGTGTTTTGTATAAAGCATGATGTCTTACACCAATGGACAGTTGTATCTTACTGTGGCTCCAGTGCTGGTCAGTGTCATTGCTCCTAACTTCTTCTGGTAGCCTTGCCTTCAAAACAAAAATCCCTCAATGCTGTGTTACATGCTGAGGTTACTGTGAATCCAGAGCCACTCAGAGCTGCCCAGGAAGAAATGCTGAGATGTGGGATGTCTCCTAATTTCTGATCCTTTTGTGGGCATGTAGTTTGTCCTAGCTCTTAGTTTCACTGCCTGCTTGGACATTCTCCTAAAAATACGCATCTACACCTAAAATTGCTTTTTTATTTATTTTATTTTTTTTTTCAAATGGGAAGGTGGGAAGGCTTCCTTTTGGTTGGTAGCTCTCACTTTGGATCAGAGCTCTCATTTGGGAACTGGAGAGGCTTGGTGGTACTGCCTTCTCTGTCTGAAGGCACTGCCCAGCAGACTAGCCTGAATGCAAAGCTACTGACTGTTTAGAATTAAAAAAAAAAAAGCTCTCATCCCTTCCTGTTGAACTTGGTGTTGTGTATTTAAAGATCTTTCAGTCTGAAAAAAACAGCATGAAAAGCAGCAGGACCCTGCAGCCCAGCACAGCAGTCATTCACTGTGGAGAGGGAGTACTCCAGGCACCAGCAGCTCCCTCTCCCCCAGGGCAGCAGCACCAGCCACGCTGAGTGGAAGCAGCTGACCCAGTCCCTCATTGGTGTCCTAACAAACAGGCATGCTACAAGCACACAGAACAGATTGAAGCCTTTGGGCAGTGTACACTAATGTTTATCTAGGATTAGGATCCAGATGGAGCTGAACTCAAGATAGGTGTTCAGCTGGTCAGTGCTGTCAAAATCACGTTTTTAAAACCTGCAGGCTTACGAGCTTTTAATCACTAATAGTCACCTTTACAGGGTTTTGTGTTGTTTTTGTTTGTTCGTTTGTTTGTTTGTTTTAAACTATCAATGTTCAGAATTCCTGGTTCCTCAGGTCCATTTTAGTAACTAAATCTTTTCAGGGAGATGGGACTCAGTGACAAAAGGGTTGTTTTGATTCCAAAAAAATCTTGCATCTCCCATGACTGTTCCTGAAGGACATCTGCAATGCAGAGGCAAAAATTTAGAATAACCTGGTCTCTCTTTTTTGGAGAGCCTAAAGGAATTCAGATGATCGAGTTTCTTTATTTACAAAGTTGTCTCATTCATGGGCCCATCTTTTCACTATTGAATTTCTTGGTTTAGTGGTATATCTATGTATTCAGTTTAAGTGCTATTGATGTCTTACCTATTTTACATGTGCATATATCCACATTACCACCTAATGAAATTTAGAACAGGTCCTGTTACAAAAGATGCATTCAAGGAAATCTTAACTCACTCCTAGCCATCATGAAAGCAAATACAATTCATTTCATGCCTGTCAGTAAATAGCAGCTTGAAGTCAAGCAATGCTTACCATCAGCAGCCCTTTATAAGCATAGACAATCCCAAGCCAAATTGTCATGTGAGTGTTTTCACAGTGCTCCAAGATTGGTCGGATGGAGATATCTCTGCCTGCAGGGTCCGGCTGCAAAAATAAAAGGTGAAATATTTGGATTCAGATTTCATTCGTATTCACACCTTAAATCTACTTAAATCTATTCTCAGTAGATTGAGGATATGTAGCATACAGAATAGATAACTTAAAAGTAACTTATAACGACTGCAGACCCATGAACCTGCACAGGAATACAGTGAAAAGCAAAGATCTGGGGAAACAACTGCCTGATAGCTACCACCAGGTGAAGTCACTTCTACTGAAAACCAGAAAGAAAATGTCTGAAGTCACTGTCTTTAACAGCATCAGTCACATTTATCAGCTTTGGGACATCTAATTTCTCCACAAGGCAAACAGCTTGAATGCACAGGCATGAAAATAAATGTACTTAAAGTCGTCCTTCCTTTCACCTTTGTTTCTTGTGTCACTGGCAAATGGCTGATAAACAACATATGAAACACTGTTGTGTTTTTTCATTGTTAACCATGAGCTAAATCAAAGACCATTTACTATGAAAACTACAGCAATAGTTTAGAAGGGAGTATAAATCATCAAAAATATGGAAAAACTGTCCTTTAGAGCAAGTGAACATCTATGCAAATTTTAATACTGCTGGAATCTTTGTAGCTTTCTATTTATTTTGAAAAGGAGACTGTAAAAGTGAAGAATCAAGAGGACTTGCAGACTATCAAGACTGTTTGTATGAGGGAGAAGTTATAATTAAGATCTAGAGAAACCTGAAAGAAATATGTCCTTTGATTTTTATTTTTTTTTTTAAAGGGAGAAAAACCAGTTGTCACAAATTGTAAATGGGTATCAGCTATTATGTTGTCTACAATTAAAATATATATTAGAGCTTGGTCAAACTGCTATTTAATGGTGTACATTGTATAAGAATACAAGGTGCTTCTTGTATGTGATACTAAGAGATCCTGTTTTAGTTAGATACCGCGGAATACTCCCTTTGGCTATTCTGAGCTGTGTGTACCTACAGTCTATATTGCTTTATGGAAAACACTGAAATACTGAAAGCTATTTTTCCTTTCTACTTTGAAACACTGGATCTGAACTTCAGCTGAACAGATCAAACCAGATGTATCTTTC
Organism: Aegotheles bennettii; assembly: GCA_013398125.1. Taxonomy (NCBI): domain Eukaryota; kingdom Metazoa; phylum Chordata; class Aves; order Caprimulgiformes; family Aegothelidae; genus Aegotheles; species Aegotheles bennettii. Next base: position 392,086 of record VZRW01010736.1, read on the forward strand.
TGTATCTGGTTGTCCAGTGGGCTTTGCGATTTCACCTTTTGATGAATAATGTGTAAAATGTGTCATGCAGAACTATAATGATTATTATATAAGAAAAAGTCACATTTTCACCAACTGAAATGTAGCACTAAAACATATGTAGAAGGACTTTAGAGAGATCTGAATAATTTCCTAAAGCTTATTCTTGCTGCCTGTGTTGCTGGTATGAATTTTGCTATGGATTTCAGTGCTCCCAGCATTAATCTGCAGCTCAGTTTCTTCCATTGGTCTTTTTGTATGAGAGGCATTGCCCCCGACCTCATACACTGTAAAAAAATGATTAATTTAAATAAGGATATTTAATAAGGCTATTATAATTAATAAAAATAAGGAGGTAGACACGGGAGGGAAAAGAAAAACCAAACAACTGTGTGATATGCACTGCACAGTCAGAGGATTTACAACTCTTTGCAAACCCTGCAGCAGGTGAGACATTAACATTTAAAACTTTTCTTTTCCTGGACTTCTGCAAAAACCCTGAACAGGAGAATAAAGATCCTTGAAAAGAGGTGTCCTAATATAAAATAGGATAAAAACCAAGACAACAGTATTAACTCTCCCAGAGAGCTTATGATTCTGCCCTAACTGTTGCTGATGGCAAGTTAACAGTCATTAACTGAAGAACTGAAATTACTGCAAACATTAAGCAGCATCACAACATTTAAGATTATAAGGATGTTTGTCTGGGGATCAGTTAAACTACCTCATTCTCCTTCATCAGTGCCAAAAGCTCCATGCTAAAATTTAGATGCACTGAAGGCAAAGTACCCTTTTGTGTCAAAGTTACAATCTGCTGTGTTCCACATAATTTTTTACTAGTATGAAGTTCATATGACAAATCATTAAAATATAGCTCTTCATGAGTAACTGATATGTGGACTACACTTGAGCCTGCTGTAAAGATTTCTTTTTTCCATCTTTGAGTTACAACATGTCAACAGTTGCATTCCTCATGGTCTGGAATTATGGAAATCACATAAAATTTAAGCTTGTGGTCATCAGAATGTTGTCCTTTTTTTTCTTCTTCTTCTTCACACTGCGGAGTCAGCACAGGCCTGTCTCTTCATTTCCCCAGCTCTATGTCCTTTCTGCCGTGTATTCCTTCTAGTTCAGTCTTGTACTTTTGTGAAACAAGAAAGTTCATAAATAACGCAGATTTCTGCATGGTGTGATGGACAATGTCATGTGGTTCATTTCCCTTGTGCCTGGATTTAAACTAGACTGAAGGATTACACCACTTTTAACCGATTCCAAGCAATTGATTTCTTAAATTGAAGAATATTACTGAAATGCAAATGCTTATTTGGTCAATGGCAGATTATCTTTTTATTTTCACTATGTGGTCATTCTTTACTATTAATTTGCTTCAGAACTGGAAAACATATGTCTGTCCATTACTCAAAACTGAGAGACCTGAGGAGAAAAATGATGAAATGGAAAACATAACTTGTTTTCGAATATTATTAGAGAGAAAGAAGTAAAATAATGTCCTTATTAGAAAGATTTCCAGATTTTATAAGGCAATGATAGTTTTTAAAATGTTAATTAAATAAAACTGTATTCAGATTTTCTATGTGAGATAAGAAATTCTTGTGAAGTGCTGTAGGGGGAGCAGGAAAAGAGAGAATACCGACTGCAGCATCAGCAAAAGTGTACATGGGGCAGCACTTCTTTCAAAGCACTTTCCAGATCTGCAAGGTGGTAGTATTTTCAATAAAATTTTGCTGAGATCTTGTGCATGTGGAGTTCAGCACTGGCAGGTAGCAGTAATTTTAGTGAACTGATTTTGCTGATTACTTATCGCTGCTGAAAATGACATTCCTGTTTTACTGCTTTTAATTTGCCATTCTGTTTCTTCACTGATTTTGCATGAATTAACTAATCATAGCAAAAAGCTGGTTTAAAAAAACATATGATATTTTCTGATGTCAAAAGAATTTTTAAAAACTCTACAATTACAGCTGAACAGAGCACTTCACTGACCTCTCTAATCATGCACCATTTGTGCACTTTGTTACTGCTTTAGAGAGGATGACAACATAAATGCTAGCAGTGATTATGTATGTACTGGAAATTTGCCCTTTCCTTTTATAGAAAACAATCCAAATGCCCTTCAGATGTCGTTCTCAAAAGCCTGAAGACCTCATATCTTGTGATTAGGCTGAAGCTTTCCTACCTCTTCTGAAGCCTAATAAGGTTTCTGACACTGACATCAATTTCCGGAGTTGAACGTAAACAGTTTAATCTGTTCACTTCGTACAAGAGTTGTGTATCATCTCCAGTAAAATGCTTGTTTTACACCAGGTCTGCTATGTCTAGAAAGCAACCCAAAGCAGTAAAGTGATTACCTACAAAATGTTTATATCCCCCTGCTGTGCATGTTGAGATTATTATTAGTCACTTCTGCAGTTTCGTTGCCTTTTCACTTTCTTTGCTCTTCAGTCTGCTGGTGGCCTGGCAGATCCTCATTGTAATAGATGAGAAATGGTTTTGGTGGATACTGCCAGAGGAGGGAATGAAGCTTAAGCCCACCTGGAACCAGCAGGAAAATTTGCAGAAGAGACCCTGGCGGGGGCAATGACAGAAATTGCAGAGTGCCTCCTGTCTTCCTACACCTCCCTGAAATAACCAAGCAGCAATGAGACTCTTGTTTCCTTCATGTATCCATGAATTGTGATGTAAAATCACAGGCTTGGCCTATGCATGCTTACCAGAGTGGCCTGTGTTAGGGAAGCAGAAAGGCAGTGCTTCAGTGCAAATGCAGTTATTGTGGAACAATTGCCTTCATTCCTTTAAGATCTGGCCCTACCTGAGTAAACAAATATATGCAGTAAAATGGAGAGCTTTCTTATCTCAGGCTACCGTGTGGGAACATAGGGCAAACCACCCTGAAGCATCTGTACATGACATTATTTGATCCATATAAAGAGAGCCTGTGACTCCTTTTTTCATCTATAACTGTGGTTTCTCAGTGGCTATTATACTGCCAAAATTGCTTTGGAAAAGACCTCACACAGTGGGAAGATATTTGTATGATGATTAATGTATCGTTGATTTGTTTTATGTCTTTATTGCCATTCCTTCTCTATAGCTCCACATAAGTCTTAAAAGGAGAAAGGGTCTATGCTGGCATTTCATCCACCAAATGCCTGTGAAGAACAGACTGGGTCATCACACAGTACTCAAAAGTTCTTGACCTTTCGAGGGTACTTCTTCTACATGGTCACCTCGTCAGGCCCCGTTGCTGGTACAGCAGATGATCCTTATTTAGAGTTGGGGCGCTGCTGTGCAATGCAGCTCACGACTGGACAATCTCAGTAAGCTTTTTAAGAAACTTTGCAGCAGATCTCCAGTGCGACATCTTGCCATTTCTGCAGCTGCAGTTTCATCAGTGAGAAAATCAGAACATTAGGCCTCAGACTTTTCCAAAGATGGATATGAAACATGAGGTAGATATTTGCAGCTTCTGTTTACTAGGTTTAAAATAAACTGTGTGGTTCCCATAGTATAGCAAAATACAGGATCATACTCTTCTGTCACACTGTTAAAATGGCCTTCATATACCATCCCACTCTCTGTTTATCTTCCTTTTAATTGGCTTCCATCTAACTGGCATAATGACTGTCGCTAGTCTGCAGCAAGAAATTAGGTATCTCTGGCATTTTTAATTTGGCACATTTGACAGTCATATGGAGCCCAAATGTGATTCCTTATATGAAAATCCAGACTTTGCTAAATTAGAAGATCCTCCTTAAATCTTTTTAAATTCACTTTTTTTTCCCCCAAATATAATTATAGTTAGTTTATACTAGAAATTCTGTAAAAAATTAAATTATTCCATAAAAGGATTTAAACAGTTTTTGCATACAGTATATTGTACCCAGGCTCTCAATTACTGATGAAAAGAGAAAGAGAAGGATCAGAGTCTATCTACTTTTCAATTATTATTGAGATAATTCAATAATATGATATTACTTAATAATTTGAGGGTATTTTTAGAGAAAAAACAACTGTGATATGAAAAAGAGATTTGCCAGGAGGTGGATCACTTTTGTTTCATATACTTTGACTTTATGTAGTCATATCTTCATGAACACAAAATAGCAAATGCAATACTAAGCTGGGGTAGCTCACATGCAATGTCTTCCAAATAAAAATTTGGTAGGCAACCTAGAATAAAAGCTTGTTTGTTGTTGCTCATATCTGAGCTTGGGTTCAGATACATTACAAATCACACTGTATACTGTATAGTACCTCAGCCGAGTACAAAACTGTTACTGGATTCTTGCAGTGCAGTGACCAATGTAATTTCTCATGATTGTAATTTTTCATGATTGGTTGAGAAGTTCAGTCATTTCTTTAACAGTCTAATGATACAGGACAGTGAATGATTCAAAGACTTTTTCTTCAAGTATTTTTCTTTGATTCACAGCCATGGGATAATTTGATCATGGAACATAAAATCAGCTTTTTATAGGTGAGCACCATACTATTTCATGTAGCAAGGGCTGTTTTCCAGTATAGGAATGCAGGATTCTGTTAATAAAAGTAGGCTTTATACTAAATCACTATCCTTACACTGGGCCACTCCATGACTTCTGCAAGAGAAATGAGAAACAAATCTTCTGACTTCAGGAGAAGGTAAGGATGAGGTTCTGAGCAACCACAACATCCACTGCATGCAGTGTGCATACTTGATGCTCTCTCATGCATTATTTTAGACTTTAATTTAGATTTGTTGGGGTTTTTTTCAAATTGTTTGAATAATATTTATATTTATAAAAACATTTATAGTTGATGACTATGAATACACAACTGCAGCAAGATAGCATGCCATATCAGTTCCCACCTGAATAGAAAAACTTTTCATAACGATTAAAAGTTTAAAAATGTTACCTTTTTTAATATTTTTTTTCCATAATCTGAGGTGGAAGACAAATTTTTATTTCATGAAATAGTTAGAACTATTTCAGCCCCTAATCTGTGGATTACTTACTTCGTACTGAAAAAATGGACTAATGTTCACAGCACTATTGAAAATGGAGCTGTTACCTCACTTCTATAGATAAGGAGGAGTAGTCATATGAAGGTTAAGCAAATTGCCTAGGAAATCTGAGAGCAATTCAGCCTATTGTGCTTTACCGCTTTGATTTGGAAAAAACATCTTTCTTTCTGATAACTATGATCAATATAAAATTCTAATGATAATTAGAAATTTTAATTAGAAATTGATTGGAAACATTTTTGAAGAAAACTTTCTCTATTGAACCTTTTCCTGTTTGAAAAAAGATTAATTTCAATAAATTTAATTACTTTTAAGGAAATTTAATTACATTTAAAATCAGTTTTACAATTCTTTATGATGTTCCCCTGCAAAGTTATTTAAAATGAAAGCATGTGATTTTTCGATTGTGACTAACTTGTAATACAGTATTTATTTATATTAATTATACAGGTTAAAAATAAATTACTCGCATTTCAAATTGATGCAAAACAAAATAACAATTAACTTTGCGTTTTGTGAAAGTTTTAGAAACCTTAAGTTTATCTTTGTAACAGAAGATTCCAGTCACTTCAATTACATTAATGAATGTGCCTAAGGGTTACTCTCGAAGTTCCCAGTGGTTCCATAGAGGTGATGAGTACTGCAGCAGCGCAGTACAGCAGTGTCATTTTAAATTATAAACCCACTGCTTAGGATAAGGTGGGAATGGTGTGGGGAGACAAGTCAGTGTTGGGCCCAATGTGCCTCTTCTTCCCAAACCTACAACAGGAGTGGCTTGGTGCTGTTCTCCAGAGGAGGATTTGCACAGAGCTGCGGCTTGAAGTGTTTCGGGATGCATGGTTTGTTGTGTAGATCTACATATACACCCCTTGCCACTGTGATGTGAAGTAAAGGCTGTCTTTAGGTTATCCAGGGTGATTACAGGGTATTTTCTGCTTCATTCATTTTCTTGTTATACTGAAACTCGGCTCCTCACACCAAGTCAGTCAACGGACTGGACTTACGCATTATCTGACTTCTCAAAAAACTTAAACAACAGTTCAGAAGAAATCCTGTTTACATTGTAACTCCTAAAAAATCTTCATTCCAACTGGCATTTTAGCAAAGCATACATATGGTACAGTAATCCTGTAATGATTTGTTAGATAGAAATCATCACAAAATGAAATGGCATTTGCTGGAATACCAGTATATTCCTGTTTTTTATCTGGTCACTTCCTTTTTCAATTTGGTTTTCTAAAACATAAAAAAGTTGTACCACAGAAACCAAGGAAAAAAGTATTTTTGGGGCTTCAAGGATATTAATGTAGTTATTTTACATCACTCAACTTGCCACAAATACAGAATCTAAGTCTAACTTTATAAGTGGATGGAAGTGAAGAAAGAAAGACAGAAAAAAAAAAAAAGAAAACATGTTAGAGACAACCTCTGTAATTCCTACTACCCCAGAAGAAGGTCTGGTAATACAGTCACAGTGATAGTCACACTGTAATACCTGTAAAACAAAGCTACTGTCTAGATCCCCATCTGTCTCATATAAATAAATCCATAAAGCTCTAAGCATACATACCGTAAGTTAGTGTGGTTGAAAGATGATAAAACACCAGAAAAGCTCTTGTATTGTGAATGTGTCCTTATATTTACTTGTAAAGAAAATCTTTCTGCAGAATTATTTATAACATCACTTTACCTAATGATTTTTATTTTGCTGTTGTAGTGTTTCATTTTTATTTAAATTAAAGTGGGTTTTCAGAGCCAAAAGGTTTCCAGAGATTTCTTGGTATTTTTATTAATATCATCCCCTAATCCAAGCAATTTCATTTATTTGCACTAAAATAAAATACAAAATAATAGATTAGACTCAGTAAAGAAAGCCCTGTGATCCCTCCAAACAAATGCAGACAAGCAGTGAAAGGGAAAAGGCAAAATTCTCTCATATCATGGAGTGTTTGAAACAATTGTGACTAAGTCTTTCCACTCCACACTCAGCGATCTCTTCAGTAGCAATTTTACATCATTTTATTTCCTCAGATAATGTTGCCCCAATTGCATATCTAGGGACTGGATAATGAAACTTTTCTGCATGTATGCATGGAGGCAGTGGGACAAGTGTTACAAAGACTTAATAAAGCATTCTCAGTAGAACATGTGTTTTTCTTTGAAGGGAGGGCAAAAGGCCAAGATACTTAAGAAAAGCAGGGTAGAGGAATGAAGACCTTTGTTACTAGCCAGACCACCCTGTGCTGCATAGATTCTTCCAGAAATGTGCACTTCTTGGGGTCACCTTCACAAACTGAGGAAGAATACTCTCCCCTCTTTTCCCATGAAGCTGCCCAGAATGGTGGTTGACAAGCTGGACTTGCAGTTTCTTTTAGTTTTTTTTCTTTCCTAACTAGATTTCCTGCTATGCTGGAGGCCATGCCAGACACTCTTCTTGGTGGCTGGAGCAATTCAATATCGTCTTGATTATGGTAATGGAAACAGACAGTGCTAATGTGGAAATACTGCAAATGCATAGAGGAGAACAGTAGAGCAAAACTGCAGAGGACAGCCACAGACAAACTGCTACCGTGGCCTGGAGAGGAACCAAGGTAGAGGCTGTTTTTGCACATCATTTTCTAGTGGGTGGGCTTCGAGTTGTAAGCAAGAGTATGACTGATAATTCTTTCTGTGGCTCTTAGAGAAACAAGATCTAGCAATTTTCACAGAATCATAGAATCATAGAATGGTTTGGGTTGTAAGGAATCTTACAGATCATCCAGTTCCAACCCCTCTGCCATGGGCAGGGACACCTTCCACCAGCCCAGGTTTCTCAAAGCCCCATCCAACCTGGCCCTGAACACTGCCAGGGAGGGGGCAGCCACAACAGTTCCAGGCAACCTGTGCCAGTGTCTCACCACCCTCATAGGAAAGAATTTCTTCCTAACATCCAATCTAAATCTATCCTCTTTCAGCTTAAAACCATTAACCCTCATCTTACCACTACTATGCCCTCATAAAAAGTCCCTCTCCAGCTTTCCGATAGTCCCCTTTCAGGTACTGGAAGGCTGCTATAAGGTGTCTCTACAGCCTTCTCTTCTCCAGGCTGAGCAACCCCAACTCTCTCAGCCTGTCTTCACAGGAGAGGTGCTCCAGCCCTCTGATCATCTTCATGGCCCTCCTCTGGACTCACTCCAACAGCTCCCCATGTTGGTGGCTCCAGAACTGGACACAGTACTGAAGCTGAGGTTTCACGAGACCATAGTAGAGGGAGTGAATCACCTCCCTCGACCTGCTGGTCACGCTTCTTTAGGTAAAGGTCAGGATACGGTTGGCTTCCTGGGCTGCACCTGGGCTGCAAGCACACATTGCCAGCTCATGTTGAGCTTTTTATCAGCCAAAGCCCTGAAGTCCTCCTCCTCAGGGCTGTTCTCAATCCAATCGCCACCCAGCCTGTATCTGTGCTTGGGATTGCCCAGACCTATGTGCAGGACCTTGTACTTGGCCTTGTTGAACTCCATGCAGTTTGCATGAGCTCACCTCTCAAGCCTGTCAAAGTTCCCTTGGATGGTAATCCTTCCCTCCAGTGTGTCAGCCACACCACGCAACTTGGTGTTGTCAGCAAACTTGCTGAGAATGCACTTTATCCCACCTTCCACGTTACCAACAAAGTTGTCAAATAATGCTGGTCCCAATACTGACCTCTGAGGAATGCCACTCATCACTGATCTCCACTTGGACATTGAGCTGTTGACCACAACTCTTTGAGTGTGACCATCCAGCCAATTTATTAGGCACCAAGCAGTCTGTCTGTCAAGTCTATGTCTCTCCAATTTAGAGACAAGGATGTCATGCAGGAGTGTCAAATGTTTTGCACAAATACAGGCAGAAGACATGAGTTCCTCTTCCCTTATCCACCGATGCTTTAACTCATTCATAGAAGGCCACTGAATTTGTCAGGCATGATTTGCCCTTATTGAAGCTATGTTGGCTGTCACCAATCACCTTACTTTCCACGTGCCTTAGCATAGTTTCCAAGAGGATCTGCTCCATGATCTTGCCAGGCACAGAGGTGAGACTGACTGGCGTGTAGTTCCCGAAGTCTTCTTTTTTTCCATTTTTTAAAACTGGAGCTTATGTTTCCTCTTTTC